>CM056994.1:23247960-23495460 GCA_029891345.1 Dryococelus australis | reverse complement strand
TTAAGTAGCTGTACATTTAAACATACATTTGCAATACCGCATTATTTCGTAGAATTACTTTTCTCATTTCACTGCCAACATAACTGTGTGTGTTCATCCCCTGCCTGTGTAGTGCACACACAGTTTTACATATGCAATTGCGGGGGGTGGTTTTTTCCAAAGGTTTATTTCTAGAGTGCTCATTTTAACGTGAACGGCCTGTACACTCCCTGCTACTAGAACAGTGGATCCTTTTATTTAATTGCCTCGTCTAGATATCCCGAAGTTAGTTAGCTACATTATATTAATCCATTGACTACTTTTGCATTCTTATTTAGCCTAGAAACAGGTCACCTCCAGCTGTTCAGCGTAGGTTACTTTCATCATACCCTTGCTTGGATTGGTGATAGTGTGTGTCACTGTGTAATTTACGTTCTTAATAAATACAGCTTTGTTCTTTTACCAGTATTTCTTTTAGAGAGTCATTCACTACGCCGCTAGGTACTGTACACGTTGTGTACTGCCGACTGAGACCGAGTAATTGAATACGAATTAGACGAGGACTATGCATCCCGTTCAGAATTTCACCTTCACATACATACACCCATTCGACGGACACCTGTTTTAGACCTCCGGGGATACAACAGCAGAGCCCCAACCACTAGCAACTCGTCCAACCAGGGAGAGACTATGCTTGGGTTGTATTCTTACCGGAGCACCTAAGTGCTAGTGGGAGTATTTGCTCAAGTGTTATCGTCTGGCCTTGGTTGCACCCCACATCCAGTAGTGGCTCAAGGCTTGTGGTCTGCCCGCCAGTGGCGTGGGGCCTTCTGGAGTACCAGCCGCTGCTGGTTGCAGGCTGGAACAGGCGGTGTTGTCCACTGGCTGAAGGTAGGTGATACTGTTTCGGCCAACACACGTTAGCATCAATATTATCATCCTATCTTGCTCGGTCTGGTATACGGGACCGAGTTAAGACACGGGGTTTCCAACCCCAGGTTCTGGAGCCCAGAAGCAGCAGTCCGGAATTGATTATACTGTGTTGGCCGAAATGGTATCACCTACCTTCAGCCAGTGGACTGCATCGCCTGTTCCAGCCCGCAACCAGCAGCATCTCTACCTATGGCCAGAGCAAATCTAAATAAGCCAGATAACCCCAACATGTCCCGCCAGTTGAATGCCTCAATACGTATATCCCTAGTGGGAAATATGGTAACCATCCACAAGTCACTAGTCAGCCAGACTATAGACAACTTCGTACCGACCCGCCAACCAACGTGCTCAGTCAAGGTAATGGGCTACAAATGCCAAATCAATCAGTAAATCCCTGACGTCTCTTGCTTGGTCTAGCGCAATCAAAACCACGGCAACCGTGCCAGCTACTCCTGAACCCAGCATGCATCAATTTCATTTTAACGAACAATGTAAACAGTTCCCTCGGAACTATTTAGCAAATATGTTGCTATGGAGTCAATGCTGCCAGACTTGCTCGTGCAGTTTTCCCTTTCCATTGAATAAGTACCGACTCAAGTTTTGTTCATTGCACAGACACAATACTGTTTAGGATCGTTTTTTCTTGTTATGTTTCTCTGCTTGCTGACTGCTTTGTCATTTTCTTCGGCAACACCAATACGTTAACCACTACGTTTTTTAACAGCCTGATTATAAACCAGCCATGGCCTTGCTTTTGTGTGAGGCTGTGTTTCATTGCCTGCAAGAGTGTAGTTAAAAGAATAATAAACAACGTTTATTTTGTTTTTGCTTCGGGCGGCTGGTTTTTTAGTGAGGTCTTAAGGTGGGTTATGATTGACTTAACAGAATAAGTTCACAGTGTGCTTAAGATATGATTCAATGTGTTCAAGGGTATTAGTTTTGTCGTGTGCCGGTCTTTATGGGTCATGTGCGTTCTTGTTGTGATTTAAGAGATTGGTATAATTTATATCTTTAGTACAAGTGAAGAGAAAGGAACCAATTAGAGCACAGCGATAATTGTTGTTGACAGAAATCTGTATTTACAACTTGTATTTAGGTTATGTTGTATTGTGAAATTGTATGAAAGTAATTATTTTAATTGAGAGACAGTATCCTCTTAATTTAAAGAATAGTTCATGGTCATATTTTCTTTAGCAGTCATTTAACTTTTCAGATTTATTGATGTAAATGCCTAATGTTGGCATCTGCTTCCCCTTCTATAAGATTTCACAAGTCTTTTAAAACGATTACACAATCTGTAACCAAACATAATTAAATATATGTAAAATGTCCATTTTTCCAGGTTATTTTGGATACTTACATCTCTTATGATTTTAATTGGCTAGACGTAACAATTTCTAAACCTATCGTAAACTGCAAATTTTCTTACTGTTCATTTTTGGTGTGCGTATCGAGTTATTCCCGATGTATCTATATCGGGTATGGTATCAGGCCGATATTTTAGTATATCTGTTGTAGACAATGAAGTCGGATATTACTTTCTTTAGGCACAAAAATTACCGTTTTTCGGTTTGTATTCACCGCACATTAGAAGAAAAAATAAAAATAAGAACAAATACCCTATTTACTAGTGTATAGTGCATCCTTCATTCCAAAAATAAATAAAAAACAATTCTGGGTTGCAGGCTATTTATAGAGAGAAAAAGGGGGCGGGGGGGCGAGTGGTAGCCATAAATTGTTTGGGGATATTTAGGGCGGGACTGTCTATTGTCTCATCTCGGGCTCTTACATCACTCCTCCCTTCTCTCTCTCTCAGCGACCCTGCAGTTATGAGTTGGTGGATACCACCCTCCCTCCATCCCTCAACCTTCCACCTAACAACATCCTGTCATGTCACAATCCAGAGCTGTGATGTGTTTATGCGCCCCCTCCCCCTTACTCTTTTCAAATAACTGCCAGATGTTGCATGTATATAATACTGGCAAGCCCTCTTTGTTTCCATGGTAGACACTAGCGAGCTTTGTTTTTTCCAGGGGGTGCGAGGACAAGGAGATTTTTTTTTTTGTAGTGTGACATTCTAGCATGCCAAAAAAAAGACAATCAGTTACTGCTAAAAGGAGAACGGATTAAAAAGGAAATCGAAGCTGGAAACATTGAGTAGTAAAATCATGGTGTTTCCGGAATTTTTTTTTATTTTGGCTTTTTGCTCCCAAGTTATTTAATTAAAGTATTTTCAAAACATATCACAATCACCACACATTAATGTAAAAAAAAGTATAATTTGTTCCGTACGTACTAACAGGGCGCCACAAATTTTTTGTTTGAGTTTTATAAAAAAATAATTTTTGTTGCAAAAAACATGGTGCACACTTGTAGCATTATAATATATATATATATATATATATATATATATATATATATATATATATATATAAATATATATATAAAATTAGTATATTCGTGGAAGTATTTCACTTGTCTATATTTCAGTCAAGGATAGTAATTCATTTAATATGTGAAAGGTTGTGGCAATGACAAGTTGTTTATATTTCATATATTTTAGTTTTTCCAAATTTGATATTTTTCTTTCCTCATTTCATCAGTAGTAACAGACGTCATAGGACAATAGCGCATCTTTTCCTTTTCCTTTGGCTGACATGACCGACTGCTCGAAAGGAATATGTTTTCAATGAGGAAACTTTCAACCAATATATAAGGAAGCACGACCTTTCTCAGGTATCACAACAGCTTGTCGCAGCACAATCGTTTGTCAGCTGTCGGTTGGACAGCCTGCAACATGTGATCACATGACTCGCACCGACCAGCGCCTGCGTCTTTAACCTTCTTTTTTATTTCAGACATTTCAAATAACTATTAAATTTATTTTCCGTCTGTGTGAGGTGTTGATAGGGTGCCGGGAGAGAAAAGTAACGATTCTCTCTCGTCTTTGTAACTCTTGAAAAGAGAATTTTTTTTTTATGATGGCTGCCGTTCTGTCGTGATTTTTTGTTTGTTCGTTAGCTGCGAGTTTCAATAGTTTGTTTTGGCAAGACAACAATAAATATCCAGTAAACATTAAATTTCTTCTTTTATTTATTGGCAATCCTGGCATAAACCAACTTCCGTTATTACGTAGTCAAAGTCTCCAACTCACGCTGAGCTAGTTAGTTGGTGTTTACTGAGAACTACGAGAGTACAGGACAGTAACCTGTTAAACACTATACACGAGTAAATACGGTATGTGTCGCTCAGAATAGTTGCACTTAACATCACTTGTATTTCCAAGGAAATGGTTTCACCTGAAAATGTTATGCAAAACATTTTGACGAGCAATTATTAATTGTATAGCTGTTTTCTTTTGTGTTTAAAGGTTGTTTTATCTGGTAAGGTTGGTGTTCCATTGTATCTGACATAAAATTAACATGACTTTAAACTTAGTATTTTTTCAACTCAAAAGGACAGCATCTTCGCGAATAAAATGAAATGTCCAAAAGCATATACTGTACCACTTGTCAGCAAAAAATTGTTTGAACATCGAGCAACTTGTATTAGAAGTGTTTGGTTTCGGTAACTTCTAGTGGGGAAATCGGAGGATTTATATTAATTTATTTCAATAGACACGTGTGTTTGAATAAACTGATAATATGTAAGTGCTTATTGGACACATTGTACTGTCTATTAATGGGTAGGTAAGCCCTGAGCCGAGTTCAGTGGATGACATGGAAAATCAGAGGATGTGGTTTTGAATGATTAATTATTAAAGACGGTGAAGAAATTGATTATAATTGCAGTCATTTGTGTCACAAAATTACAAGTTTTCTTTGCAGTAAAATATTATACAAACATATTTGCTATGCATGCAAGATGTCGCCAACAGGCAGCAGTATGCAGAGGTCCCCCCCTCCCGTATACCAACAGACATGACACTGCCCGATCGATAACTTCTCAGTGCGCTATTAGCTGATAGTGCCCATGGGACATTTAAAATTTGACTTGCATCGGTATCATATTATTTGCATTTTCAGATGGTTTGAAAGTTTGAGGTCGGATTACAATAAATTATATACAATATTTTAAGACATTATTTTCTTTATTTAAATGAGTCTTGGAGAAATGTTTTTAATGTATTATTAGCAGTACAGAGCTGCCAAGTATTACGGATTGTCCGTAATTATTACTGATTTTAACATCCAGTTACGGAATTACGGAGGCTTGCTTGTTTATTACGGAAATTGATAGCCTTCACAATGCGTCTGAATTTTTTTATATCTTATTCTTAGTTTGTATATATTTATGGTACGATTTATTGTCTGCCGTACAGTAAATATTGTATTCTTACCATAAGCTTGCATGAGATTCGACAATTTTGATATTTTCTTTAAACAGCACAGTACATATATACAGTATGATGTATTGTCTGCTATACAGTAAATATCTTACTTTTACCAGAACCTTGCATGCCAGTTGACAATTTTGGTATTCTTTGTAAACAGCGCGATAAATCGGTATCACGAGCAGTAAAAACTGTGGCAATACTGGAAAGGGAGAACAGCACTGGTGTCAGCAGTGATACGGTGTCGCCATTGTGTATTTACTTTGTCATCGTGTATTTTACAGTTTAAGTTTGGTAGTTTCAGGAAACGTGCGCAGTGGTGATTTTACTGAATGATTCTGCAAATAAATTATTTAATGCTCGTGACTAACTGGTATGATTTTATTGAGGTAAACTTTTATAGATTACCCTCTTGAAAAACACGTGTTCGGGAGGTTGCAAATTTTACAAACAGTAAGTTTGGATGTTTTGTAAATAATACATTTGTAAACCGTTACTATAATTATTTAAATGTATGTGGCCTGAAAAAGCTACACTTTCAACATACTTGTACGTGAATAATATTTGTTTTTGCCTATATCACATATTCAATGAATGTAAGGTTAACTTCGGTCAAAGTGTGTGTGTGTATTGCTGCATCTATACAAATACGAACAGAGATGTATGTACTGCGTTGTGTTTTTTCATTGAAGTTTCTCAAGTTACAATAATTTAGATGTTTTTTTCTATAATAGCAACATTTTCCACCACTCCATCAAAACAATATGGAACTCAAAATGGCACACACTCGTAAGAACATCTAAACATTGCCATCTCACAAAGGACATAAACCTAAATCACCCAACCTGTCACCGTTTCCTTTTTTCCCCCCCTTTAAAATAAAATAAACATAATCCCAACTAAATTAACTTGGCATTTACAAAAATAAAACATGTTGGAATGCCAACCTAGCAATTCTTTAACTGAAAATTTAGGCACTCTTATGATTGAGAAAGTATAAAGTAATTCAATCAATGAGGTGTGTTACTAAAAGAAACAAACCACCAAAGAGCTTCAAGAAGCTAAACATGCAACTGTGCATTTCCTAGCGAGTGATAAGTAAGAAGGTACGGTTGTATTTATTTTTAACATATCCTGGTGATTATTATTATTATTATTATTATTATTATTATATTATTAAATATTATTATTAATATTATGTTGAAATAATTTTTCTGGTTCACGCATGTGCAGTGATTTATTTAATGCATGTGTGTTGTATGTATGCCTATTCAATTTTGTGAGTATACCTATCTGTATTTTGGGGACAAATTTTATCGCTCATGATTTACTTGTATATTTTGCATATGACTGGGATTACTGATGGGTGTGCTTTGAGATTGGCAGCCTGGGCATATTTTTTCAAAAATTCAGTGCGAAGGGCGTTAGTATTGGATTCCTGTTTTGGGGTATCGGGGTATCTGTATCAGAAAAACTGTACTTTATACTGCTTGCATTGCTTGCGGCATATATTTAAGTTCTTTCAGCTGATTTTCTACTAAATTTGGCTGAATTTAAAAACATTTAGCAGAGAAATATTCACTTTAACGGGCAGTGAAATGTATTGGTAATACAGTTTAATAATTGTGATTTTTACATGTTAAAATTCAAAAACATGAACAAGCCGAACGGAGAACCTAAATTTTAAACCAAAAACCAAACCTAACCAACCTAAAAATGTTATAACTGACCGGCCCTAAAAATATTAAGTGATTACGTTATGTATTGGAAACAGACGTAGGTGATCCTGGAAAATAACTAAAAAGGTGAAATTAAAATTTATACTAATTCCACTCTCTTTACAGCGTGTCCAATACTAAGGGAGTTGTCCAGAAGGGCAAAAGCATTGCTACGACCTGCTACCACAGGATGTCAGATTACCTCTGGAGAGAGAGAGAGAGAGAGAGAGAGAGAGAGAGAGAGAGAGAGAGAGCGCGCGCACTGTCTTAGTGATCAGCTTGTGCGGATGCTACCTTCTCAATCTGCTGGGCTGGTGCGGATGCTACCTTCTCAAGCTGCTGGGCTGGTGCGGATGCTACCTTATCAAGCTGCTGGGCAGGAGTTTGAAGCCGTTCGCTGGCTGAGGAGAGGAGAGAGGTATTCGCAGACCAGGGAGTGCTCACTGATCTATGCGGCCGGTGAGCTCAATGTCTCTACTGGAGCGTGCTAGAGGACTTTCTTATATATGGAAAAATCACTTGATCAGCGATCTTCCAGGGTTGCGGGGTAGAGTAGCCTTCAACGCAGGGGTAGGTTTATCAGGGTTGTGGCGGTAGCGCTTATTTATCTCCTCGCGTGGAGATGACTACTAATTAAAACACCTCTTTCTGAGGCTGGCGGGATGTGACCTAACAAGGTCGCAGGGGTGCTGCCATTTCGTGGGTTCGCTGGAATTTCTTCCACAGCTAAATGTAGGGTAGTGGTACGTAAAAAATATTTTATTTATTTTTGGGGGGTGATGTTTGCATGCGGGATTTTCGGCCGGCTGTACATTTCATAATTAAATGCGTAAATCACTTTTATGTGTGCGGCTGTCCAATGCGGAATCTCCTTGCTCGATATGTGAAATTACTTTTGCCACCGATACTGTCTTGCCCCGAACTCTGATCATCTCGTCTTGGGGCAAAGTCGTCCGTAGAGAGTGCATGTGCGCTGCGCAGCATGTTGGCATGCGTCAACATGCACGTGTCTTGGCAATTCCTTGCATTATTCACGCACCCTAATTTTTTGTATTCAATTCTGTAAAAATGGTGTGAGAATAATGCTAGTAAAAACGGTTTGCAATAGTAAATTTTTGCGAATAATTTTTGCTGCTGTAATGTTGTCGCCCACTTTCACATGCGAGTATAAATTTTATACTTAAATATTTTAACATTAAAATCATGATTTAATTATGGATCATGAATTCAGACGCATTTATTTATTACTATATAATATAGCTCACATAATATAGCTATATTTGTAATTCCTGCCATGTTTATATCAGCGGAGTCACCCTCCATATAATATTACAAGTACTCGTATTTTGGTTTTTCACACTTTTATGAACTCTCGTAGGTATGGGATTTTCACTGTGTTTTACTATAAAGAAAACTTGTAATATGGAGACAAATAAGTAAGGAAATTATAGTTCATTTCTCCATCTTTAGTTGATTTTCCCTGTAGTGAGTTACAGTGCAGTGGGCTCTGTGCTTACCTTCCCATTATAATTGGCAAAATGTGTTGAATAGGCACTTACATTTTTTTTGGTTTATCTAAAACACTCATGTCAATTAAAACAAATCAATATAAATCCTCTGATTTTCCCACAAGAAGTTACTGAAAATGAACTATACACTTAAAATACACGTCACTGTATGTTCAAACAATTTTTAGTGACAAGGGGAGGTCAATTATATGCTTCTGGGCATATAATTTTATTCGCGAAGATACTGCCCCTCTAGTTACATAAATATGATTTAAATTCATGTTCATTATATGCCAGATACAATGAATCACTGACCTTTCGGGAAAACAGACCTTTATTCACAAAAGAAAACATCTTTCCAAATAATAATGCCTCGTTAAAATGTTTTGCGTAACTGTTCAGGTGAAACCATTTGCTTTGAAATACACGTGATCATAGATGCAACTATTTTGAGCGATGAATAATGTGGATAAAATTACATTTGCCAAGTACAAATTTGCTGTAGGCTGGCGTGTTAAAGGCAAGCGAAGCGGGCATGGCAGCGTTTTGGGGGGGGGGGGGGGGCCATGGTTTATCTTTTGTTATACAACTTCCCCTCTTGTTGGCTTGTAAGGGGAGGAGGGAAGGTGCGCAACAAAGAGATATAGAAATGGGTAAGAGAGAGAGAATTTTATGGCACCGCGCTCATTGCTATAGGTAACCTCTTCCCCTTTCTACGGTGTGTAAGGGGAAGTAGCAAGCCAGTCTCACACGTCGCACCACGCCGCAGTGTCACACAACACAGACGTGTTGGGAAGGCAGTCAGCGCCCTGCAGAGCAGTGATAAACAATGGCGCGTGTATTGTATTCACATCCAGTTACTAGAAGTTTACTTAAATAATCTTCTTAAAAGCGATAGTTGCGGGAAATATTGGGTCAGGGGACCCAAAACATACTTTGATTAATGCACCATGCAATAAACGATATAAGCGGTTTATGATATTATTTACATAAGAGGTTTATCAGGGACCACAAAAAATTGTTGGTGGATGCTGTTTATCTATACATGCGATTAAGATACATAGAGAGTCAACTGTATTTGCAAGAATATTGTTTTCTTCCTGCAAATCAGAGTACTCCCCTTTCACTAGAGACATAATTTTTTGTATTGGGGGTAATGCAACAAAAAAGACATTTCCAATGGGCGTAAGGTGTCAGCACTCGGCAACATGTTTTGGCATGGAGGGGTAATCCTGCCACCCCCCTCCATCACCCATTGTGAACACATTGCTGATCGATAAATTCTCCGTGAGCTCTCAGCTGATCGAGTACGTATGGGACATCAAAACTGAGACCACCTTCAACGGAGTTTGAGTTGCCGCCACCAACAAAGCGTCAGAAATTGTTTTACCTGCCTGAGGCAAAGCATGACGCTCCACGCCAGATATATTATTAACCGGCCAAGCCACCAAAGCAATGCAGCGAGATCAACCGAGTACAGGAGCATGCTGCTAGATGTCACTACCAGTAACTTCGCCAAGGCACGAGCCTGGATCCAGCACCCGCCACTGACGTCACTCTCCGAAGATCTATGTCACACACTTTGCAGCTGCTACCCGCTCTCCAAGACAACCCCCTATGCGAGGCGAGCAAGGGGCATGCCACAGAGGAGTATAAATACAGGGCCGCACCAAGACTCTTGACCAGTCTTCTGGTGCCGCAGGTACATGAGCTCTACTACCTTGGTCTTCATTCTGCACTAGTGGTGCAGAAGACATTTCTGCTCTTCAAGACTTCACCGCACTTTCGGGATCCGAGGATCCTTCTCTTCATCAGTCTTGCGTTACAGCTTACACTGAGACACGTACCTCTCCTTTCTGGACAACAACTGCAGTGTAGTTAGTCAGTTGTTTTGATAGCTTCTTTACTGCCTACCCTGTCAGTTTAGAAGTAGGTTGCCTTCATCTGTGCTCGCGTAGGGTATTCTATTTCCGTAAACTCGTGTGGATAGGAAGTAGTACTTCACAATTATTTTTTATTTCTGTAAAAGAAATTAACACTGTTTTACCAACTTACGAATATCGTTCCCTAGCCTTAGTGAGTGAAGAGATTTTTGGCGGCTCTTAACATTGAGGTCTTGAGAGCCGATCAGGGTGATTGAGATGAGTATGTAGCAGCACCAGAATGAAGGGGCAGGGAAAACGGGAGATCCCCGAGAAAACCCGCCGACCAACGGCATCGTTTAGCACTATTTCCACAAGCGAAAATCCAGCGTGACCCGCCCGGGGATTGAACCCTAGCCATAGTTTAGTACCTTTCCTCGTGAACATCAGGCTTATACGAGGGACAGCAGGTAACTGGGATTTTATTCTCTCCATTGAGAAGACATGTAACACCAAACAACAGCACAGTCTTGGAAGGCCACCAATTTACTGCGCTAGTGGTGAACGGTAGAGCCACAACATTTGGATACCACTTCCTTAGGGATTGGACTCCCAATCTTAGGGTTTGCTCTTCTTGTCGTGCATTAGCGATGCCAAGAGGTAGATATCTGCGAATCATTCGTGTTTATTATACGAATATCTTGTTGGTATTGTCGGGATATTTCCTTGGGAGTGATTAATTTTTTTTTATATTATTATTATTATTATTTAAAAAAAGGGTTGTAGGTACAATTGTAGTGCGTTTTATTGAGTGAAATGTAATATTAATTGGAACGTGTTTACCGTATCGTTAAAACTGCTCGTTCCGCCGTTTTCCCTATCGCTGTCTGCAATGAAGAGATACAAATATAATTTATGTAAGTAAGTTTAAATCTGTTGGTTTCAGGAAATGTGCACAGTGTTGATATTACTGAATGATTCTGCAATTAGATTACAGTGAAACTCTGTACAATGTTTCAGAAAAATACTGAAAAATGTGTGCCTATAAAGCAGGAAAACTTATATGGGTACAATAATGTATTTGTAATAGACAAAGGGCAACCTTTTTAAAACTTATTAGGCAAGTAAACTCGTTAACAGAAAACTTCCTGAAGAGGGTTTTACCATATTTAGGTGAGCAAACATGATTTTAGTGTAAACTTGAAAGGATTGCCAGAGAAAAACACGTGTTCAAGAGGTTGCAAATTTTATAAACAGTAAGTTTGCATGTTTTGTAAATGTATTTGTAAACCGGTATTATAATTATTGAAGTGAACATGGCCTGAAAAAGCAGCACTTTCCACACATTTATATTGTGTGAATAATATTAGTTTATTTATTTATATCTAAATTTGAGTTTAAGGTTCACTTGGTCAAAGTTTGGGCATGTATATATTGCTGCATCTGTACGAACAGCGATGTATATATTGCTCCTTCGAAAAAATATTTAACTCGAAATGCCACACTCTCGTAAGAACATCAAAATAATGCAGTCTCACGGAAGATGCTAAACTAATGCCCTCCTCCGCCATTTCTCACTTTCCTTTTTCCCTCAAAATAAAATAAACAGACCCCCAACAAATTTAACTCTTTTATTAAAAAATAAAACAGGTTGGAATGTCAATTTAGCTATAATATTAATATCCTACATTAATTACGGGATGGAAGTTAACTAACGTCAGACCTTCAGTGCCTGCCATGATAGGAAACGCAAGGAAGGAGGAAAATGCAAGTGTGCATTGGACAGGACTCAAAACATTTGTTTACAAACGTCTTTTTCTTGAGTGATAAAACAGCTGCAGTGGAAGGATACAGTAGAGCTTTATTACAACAAACCTCAAGGGACCAAAAATATGGCTAGTTTGTTATAGTGCAGTTCTTTATAGTGAAGGTACAAAAAAATTTCTTGAGGTAAAATTAGATGCCGCAAAATGTTACTGATGTGAAGTTAGCTTTGAATCCCATATTCATATCTTTATTGCCAACCTCACGTCACATACAGGAGGATAACAGGTTGCGCTCAGGGGAAGAACTGCACATGTGCATCGCGGTTGCTGCAGGAATGCTCGCAAGGGTGCTCGGAAGTAGCATGTTCACAAGCTTATAAAATGAAAACTATGCATAGTAAGTTAATAAAACATATCACACGTAGATAACAATTGCTTTTATTATCATGATGTGGAGAAAAGTCCCGGTATAGAGATTTCATTTTTATGTTGCGAGCCTTTGAATTTCGCAATTTGGTCACATACCTCGAACAAAGGTGCCGAGTTCATAGGCGAATGTTTGGAAATCCTGCCATTGTAGGTAATACAGACCATATGAAGGTTGCTCACAAGTAAGTGCCTTTAGTATCAATATATGCAGAACAGTCAGAGTTCTGAGATTTCAGCTGCTAGCCTTTGAAGTTCACAGTTTGAACACACATCTCTGAACAAAATGCCAAGTTCAGAGGTGAATATTTATAAATCAATCCACTTAAGGTAATACTGATACATGCCGGGTTTATTAGTAGTAGGCACGGTTATCATGGCTTGTTGGGTTAGACTAAACACGTGCATTCAATTTATTGGCTCAGTTTTGGTTTAATGTGCATTACCTTGACGGGGCATGTAGGTTGGCAGCTAGGTGCAAAATTCTCTATAGCCGGTCTGACAATAGGTTTGCAGATAACTATCTGGCTTATACTGTTTCCCACTGTGGGTTTGATTACGGCTCTTATTGACTGGCGGTAGGTGTTGGGGATACCTGGCTTGCTTATGTATTCTTCAGCTGAAGGTAATGCTGCTGGTGTCTGCTGACTGGAACTAGCAGTCCAAACCACTGGCTGTAGATAGTTGATATCATGCTGGCCAACATGGTACCGTAGATTCCAGGTGGCTGCTTCCGGACTTCAAAACAGAGGTAGGAAACGGAAACCCCTCGTCTCACCTCGATCTCGTCTACCAGTCCATACAAGGAGGATGATACTCTCGGTGAACGCGTACGTGTGGCTGAAAACCAATGTACTTATATACGGGAGAGGTCGGTCTCCGTAACAGTTGGGTTAAAGCAACCTGTTATCTCGTTCAGCTTGCCTATTCAAAGTAGGAGGGGCTAATACAGACCACTGCTTGGCAGCAATGTAGGCTGTCCTTTGCTCTTCTCTCTTTGAGCTTTGCCTTTTCCTAAAAGGCATAGAAGTTTGACGCCGCTGAACAGTATATGATGTTCATCACGGACGCGAGACAAATCCCTATCTCAGTGTTCTGCCAGCAGTGGCTGCCGGCACGAGCTTGATGCTCCAGAAGGCCCCCACCACCAGCGGGCAGACCAGAAGCATTGAACCGTATGGGCCAACTTCCTGCCACTACTGGGTGTGGGTCGCAACCAAGGCCAGGCCGTAAGACTCGAGCAATTACCCCCACCAGCACCTATGTGCTCCGGTAGGGATACAACTCCAGATTACTGTTTCTCCCTGATTGGATGAATTGCTAGTGGTTTGGTCTCGGCTGTTCTATCCCCGGAGGTCTAGAACAGGTAGCTGTAGAATTATGAGTGTGTGTTAAAACTGGTGGATTCCTGTTGGGAATCCACAGTCCTAATCTTATTCGTATTGTTAAACGTCCTGTCTTAGACGGCAGTGCACAACATGTACTCTTCCTAGCAGTCATGGTGAAAAACTCTCAGTTAAAGGAACAAAGTTATATTTATTAATCTCATAATAAATACAGTGACATGTGCCATCTCCTAACTAAGCAGACTGTATGTAAGGAGTAACCTAAGTTGCACAGATGCAGGTGACCTGGTCCTAGGCTATACAAGAAAGCAAATTATATTGACTGCTAAATAATACTTAGCGTAGCTAACTAAACTTCGTGATGTCTAGACGAGACAATTAATAAAAGGGATCCACTGCTCTAGGGAGTGTAGTTGCCCCTACCAGCAAGTACTGTCCAGGAAGAATCACTAGCAGAGGGTGTTGTGATGATAGAAGTTGAAGACCCTCTGGTAGATAAAGGCTATCTGCAATTAAGAACCTCTGGTAAATGGTTGTAGTAGTCGTCGTCGTCCAAAGCCTCAGGTAACTCTGTTGCTGCAGAAGAGCCTCTGGTTCCTGCAGTGGGAGCAGTCTCTGGTAGCTGCTGAAGACTTGGTGACTCGTCGAAGACCCCAGCACACAAAGTGGTGGAGGGAGCTCAAGAATCTGAAAGAATGACTCGCAAGCCTGACCGTGTGTATTAAAAATCCGTGGTTGCGACACGCGTCAATACAAACAATAGACACGTTGCTAATATGTGCCTATAGTATAAAGATATGCAGAAAAGTCCGGGTTCCGAACTGTCATTTTTGTACTATGAGCCTTTGAATTTCGCACTTTGTCGAGGTGTGTGTTGAAATTGCGAAATTCAAAGGCTCGCAGGATAAATATGAAATCTTGCAACCTAGACTTCTCTGTCTATCTTGATACTAACGGCATTTGTTAGCAACATTAATATGGTCTGTATTACCTACAGTCGCATAATTTTTAAATATTTGCCTATGAACTTGGCATGTTGTTCAAGGTGTCATGTTTTCGGTGGGCTGATTAGAAATAGTTTTTCTCTATTTCAGAACGTTGACCTATTATCATTGACAATGTAGATTTTGCTATGCCGAATTTTATGGCGATTTCTGTTTTTTTCCTTCCATTTAATTACTGCAAGTTTCGTTTTCATGTTAATAGCCTTTCGCTTCCTTCACATTATTTTTCCAAATAATCAAGACAGAACTACTTGAAAGATGGTAAAATTTATTTACAATTCAGTGAAAATACATTTAGAGTTTAAGGTAACCTCATTTGCAATTCATGGATAAACATGACGATGCGATAACAGGCCATAAATATAGCGACTTCACTTTGATGTATGTAAAACTTCGGCGGAGTCAGAGTCTTATCTGTGTCTATGTAGCGCATTATTTGTAGCATTAAACACTTGGTAGTGCTGTGCTTTATGATTTGTGTCTCATGTTGTCACACCAATGTATTGTATTATGTATGACTGAGTTATCTACCAAAAAACAGTTTCGGCTGGTTTGTTTATATTAACGTAAAAAAATTTATGTAATTTTGCCATTCTTTACATTTTGTTCCGATTACAAAGTGTTCGTTGACGTGATATTTAATAAACCATCTGTAAATTTTTACCGATAATTTAGTGTAGCAGAAAGTTATTTACATATAAATGTATGGTGTTTTGACGGGGGGAGGGTCCTTTTTGAACAAACAATTGGGCTAATTCAGCTTGAAGTAAATGCCAGTGCAGTCATCAATTCAATATTTTATGCTGTGTTATTTAATTTTTATAATCTGGTAGCAGCAAAATATTTTCAGCAATATTTTTCATATAGTATTTATATAAATGTGGAGGGGACACAAACATACTATATGCTTACTGAATTTTTATTTTTTTAAATTTTATACCCAAATATTTATTTATAATAAAATATAGGCATTTGATAATTTCATTTATGTTTTTCACATTTTTTTCAAGCAGTCAGTTTGAAAGTTACCTCCAAATGACAAAATCATTGTATGTGTGTCAGCAATTAATTTCTTCGCCAGATTTTAACCATTTTTCAGATAAAAATATTTGCAAAAAGAAGTTACATTCCGGGACGGAAATTACTTACGTTAAAGTGTAAACATTCTTACACATTAATTTTCAGTAGCTATTTAATTTGTCAAGTCTATAAAAGTGAGAAAATCAGATATGGCAGTCGGGAATCTTGTATAGGCTGTTCACTGAGTCGGGAATTATTCCAAGTAAGAGTATATACTAGAGTTGTTCCGATACCAATACTAAGTATCGGTATCTGCCAATACTTTGCCTTTTCCCGGTGTATCTGCATCGGGTATGGTATTGGGCCAATACTTTAGTATTGGTTGTAGACAATGAAGTCATGTTATTACTTTCTTAAGGCACAAAAATGACCGTATTTCTGTTTATATATGGCACATGTTAAAATAAAAAGAAAATACAAACAAATAACCATATTTACTCCTGTGTAGCACACAATTTTTTCCCAAAATAAAGGAAAAATTTGTGGTGTGACCTATACACAGGGAAAAAAAGAGAGGAGTGTTAGCCATAAATTGTTTGGGCATATTGAGGGAAGTAGGGGATCTATCTGTTGTCTCATCTCTCGCTCTTACATAACTCTTCTCTCTCTTTCTCACTCAGCGACCCTTTGGTCATGTGTAGTTCGAAACCCCCCTCATACAAATGGCATCCTGTCGCGCCACAAATCCAGAGCTGCCACGTGTTTACGGCCCCCCACCCCCTTGTAATAGCACCCAGATGTTGCCGGTCGATAATTTCGCCATCCCTCTGTCTCCATGGCAGTGGCTAGTGCGCTATGTTCTAGGGGGGTGGGGGGTAAAAGGGACGAGGATGGTGTGGTGTGACATTATAGCAGGGCAAAAAAAGTCTGTCACTGCTAAAGTCCCTTACACAATTGAAAACTTTAACATTTGATTTTACATTTGCTTTCGACATGTTTCTTATGGAGCTTGACACAATGGAACTGTCATAGGTAAAGTCAAGAACTCTTGACTTTACAATTTCGAAAAGTTGAAATTTAAAGTCAATGTCAAGCAGTCTTTTTGCTGAGAATTTAACTGAGGTTATGTGGAAATTATTTTATTGTAGTGCGATTTTAATCTCTGTTTATTAAATAAATCTCATCTTAAATTAAATAAATGGTAAACAAATATAATGTGAAGGAAAAATATATTAATTGACATATTTTAATAAAGTAAACTAATGAGTTTTTTGCTTTGAGATAAACTTTTAATGTCGTTTTAAGCCAATTTTTAAAAAAAGGTACGTAAAATGCATTCCTGGATAATAATTATTTACGCCACAAGATACACATTTTTAAGAAACTCGGAAAACCGATGTTCAATTGTTTGAACTCTGACTTGACAACATTGTATTGTGTATTGGTGGTTTTGTCAGAGGAAAGGAAACTTAGTCAAATGCTAAAGTTTTCTATTGTGTAAGAAGCTTAAAAGGTTGAGGAGAAAAAAGAAATAGGTAGCTGGAAATGTTGAGTAGTAGAAGCAAGAGGTTTCCAGAATTTTCCATTTTGGCTTTTTGCACCCAAGTTATTTAATTAAAGTATTTTCCAAACATATTGCAATCACCACACATTAATGCAAAAAGAATAATTTGTTTCATACTTACTAACAGTGCATCACAAATTTTTGGTGCAATTTTATTTTTAAAAAAATTTTCACTAACTTGTTGCAAAAATCATGGTGCGCACTATACATGAGTAAATGCGATATGCGTTACTCAAAATAGTTGCACCTAACGTCTCTTGTATTTATAATAAATGGTTTCACCTGAAAATGTTATGCAAAACATTTTAAAAAGGATTTGTGATTTGTAAAGAAGTTTTCTTTTGTGTTTAACGGTTGGCGTTTCATTGTATCTGGTGTAAAATTAACATGACTTTGAAACTTAATATTTATTTAACTCGCAGGGCAGCGTCTTTGCGAATAAAATTATATGCCCAGAAGCATCTACTGTACCAGTAGTCAGCAAAAAATTATTTGAACATTGAGCGACTTGTTATATGTGTTCATTTTCAGTAACTTCTTGCGGGGAAATTAGAGGATATTATATTAATTTATTCCAATAGACACATGTCTTTGAATAAACTTATTATATGCAAGTGCCTATTTGACACCTTTTGCCATCTAATAATGGGTAGGTAAGCACCGAGCCGAGTGCTGTGTAACTCATGACGGAAAATCAGGGAATGTGGTTTTGAATTAATAATTACTAAAAACAGTTAAGAAATAAATTATAGTTGCCTCATTTGTGTCTCAAAATTACATGTTTTATTTGCAGTAGAATACGATTAAATATTTTGCCATGCGTGCAAGGTGTCGCCAACAAGTAGCAGCATATAGAGGTCATCCTCCCTCTTTCCCCCCCCCCCCCCCCCCCCAGTACCTCATAAACCAGCAGACATGATACTGCCCGATCGATAACTTCTCCATGCGCTCTTAACTGATAGTGCGTGTGGGACATTTAAATTTGACTTGTATTTTGTGTCATATTACAGTAGAACCTCTCTATTACGACCCCTCGCGGTTCCCGATAATAGGGTCATAATAAAAAATTTGGAAAATTTTGGCCCAATTTCGACCCACCCCTAACCCCTATGCCACCAAACTTGCCATTTTTTGCATGAAGTTCATGTTCAATCATCTGTATCGCATAAAAAACCACTTTTTAAATTAAATATAAATACATATGTATATTTTAATAGCTGGACGTCTCCTGATTAATTTGATACCCAAGAAAGGCATATTGGACCATCCCTTGTAGTAAAAAAAAGAAGGCCTAAACACAGTATAACATGGGCATTGAAAGTGTGTGAAAAGATTAGACTATGTATTATTAAAATATAAAGTTATTAGTAAAAATCTATTACGCAGGTCTCGTGGATCATACTTTACTGTGAGGCACGTAGCGATCAAAGAGTTAAGGTGCCGTTGCACAATATGTGCGCACGTGCTCTCGTTTTGGTCTCATTTCATTGCTAGAAAATAGGATGTATGACGCACAAAGCAGTAACTGAAAACACTTTTGGAGATGTCTTACGTTTGAAGTAAAACACAGTGCTTTATTTATTGACAATAGATATGAAGATACAGTATTTATATTAAATCACTCATGTGCTGCGACTAGCAGTGAATACATTGTTGTGTGTACGTAACTGGGCGAGCGCCTAGATCCTTTGCAGTGCAGCTGGGCGTGGTATATTACTGCTTTTGCTTGGGCCTAGATCTTCTGGCTGGGCTCTGAAGTAGGTGGCCCTGGCACGAACATAACTCTCGTGCCAGACCGCCCGTATGCCGCTCAGCTGTTTCCCATACCGGGGCGGACTGCCTCGCACAGCTGTCCATCGATCGCTACAAAATTAATCATGGCCGCCAGCTAGCCAGCGCCACTGCAGTCATTACTGCAGGTGTTGGGAAAACATGCTGATAGATGCAATTCACACCAATGTGTTGAATTTCTATGGAATTTAGGCGGCGTGTTGGCCTCTGTACTGGTACAATGAGGCCCAGCAATGTTTACAGGAATACAAAAATTTAGTGCGGTGTACTTGAAATTTTAATTAACACAAATTTTTCATGAAAAAATTCTAATGTGGCATATACATGCACACCGCCTAACTCGCCAAAATAAATTGCTCACAATAAAAAATTATCACCTTATGCAGGTATGGGCAGAGGAGGGTTGACAAGTAAAAAAATGAGTGGAAGTGGGTAAGGCAGAGGCGGCGTTAAGGTACAGTATGTGACTAGACAAAGAATTCTCACCCCCCACCAAATTCCACAATTAGTCCTTTTCTGACTTGAAGTTAATTATTGATTCACACTGCTTGGAACAACAACAAGAAAAGTTATAAGAATTTGGTGACCGCTAACATCGGTGAATAGATCTACAAAAACAAATCCGTGCATAACTGAAACAGTGGTTAGCGAGGGATTACTGTATCTATATTTAGACGTGCCTCATATTTTCGACTTTCTCGATCCAAACTTTTCACGGTTCCTCAGGATTGGGTTGTAATAGAGAGGTGGTCATAAGGAGGGGTTTTACTGTATTTGCATTTTCAGAGGGTGTGATAGTTTTAGGTCAGCTTGCATTTTGTGTCTGATTACAATAAATTATTTACAGTATTTTAAGACATTAATTTCTTTACTTAAATTAGTCTGGGAGAAATGTTTTTAATGTATTATTAACAGTATTACTTTTTTTAAATTCAGTGCGAAGGACTTTGATATCGGGGTATTGGTAACGGAACATGTATCGAACAACTTTAGTTTGGACAACTGTGGATTTAATTAACGAGGTCCCACTTCTATTTGAAGTGTTACGTTACTCTGGCTCGATTGGTTGTGGCATAATGTTGATTTTATCATTATCCCACCTTTGCCTGTACCAAAGCCTAAGACTTCTACTCACCCCACCTTATCGGGGCATGTTCCTGTCATGTGCCAGGTTCGCATGGCCTCTGGAAAGGTTATTAACGGGCGTATACCACTCAAGGTCAACAACCCCCATAAAGTAGTGTTATTAGAACCAGACTTTGTTCCCCTTTGTAAGCAGACTAGGCCAGAGCCCTATAGGCAGAAATCCAATTCGGATCCTTCCCAATAAATTTAGACTCTGGTCTACAAATCAGTCAACTTCTCCCCTTGAATTAAGTTGCCACAGCTGGCGTCACATTTCTTGAACACTTTTATGGTCAACCGGATCAAACTCCCTGGGTGGGAGTTATATTTGATCCATCTGTCTTTGGGGTTTGATTCTCCTCCTCTCCTGAAAGTCTCCCGATCAAAGAGGTGTCAACCTGTATCTTCCAGCATGGGAAGATCCGTGACCCAGCCAAGCAATACCCGTACTCTGGCGTTAAGACGATCTGGGAATAACTCCATAATATAACAGTCCTTAACCATTTAATATGTGTCACCCCTTTCCTCACAAGGTGACATCAACTTTCTGCTAGTTTTCTATCTCGACCACTCTTGACTAGTGCGAGATAGAAAAGGTGGTCCCTTTACTTATCTCAAGAAGGCCCATAATGCATCAACTCTTTGATCCAAGGAATGTAGTACAAAGTGATTCTGACATAATGATGATTCTAAGTTAATGAGCAAACTTCCATTGCTTAATGAGCTTCCATCAAGCCAGGTGGTTGAACCATAATCTGCATTCAGGGAAACAATTTGTAGCCTGTGTAAAGAGGGCAGAGACATTGACGATGTACTATTTTCACTGAAATCTGAGTACTCTTGTTTTTTAAATATTGCCATAAAATCACTGTGGGTTTTAGTGAACATTGTCGTCTGTTAAAGATCTTTATATACAGCTGTGTAATGTCTGACAGGAGGACAAATCTAACACCTGATGATATGAAAATGATGTCAGTGGTAGTGTCACATTGATATGATACATGTTAGTGTGTGTGTTGTGAACTGTTATTTTTTGTATGAAGATCAATTTTATGTTAGAAAACATGTTAATGACACAGTATTGCAAAGGTTTTTTGTGCTTAGGTTAATATTATTTCTGTGGTTTGGCTAAATGTGGATACTATTTATGGCAGGTATAAAACATTTTACAAAACAGATTACTTTAAAACCAAATATTTGTGTATCTATGCAAAACCAAGCCTTTTTAATTAAATATTTACGTAAGGAAAATTGATTATACATGTACATAATTAATTTTTTAATACTAATGCCCTTTTTTAAAAACGACAACATTTTTGACATTCGAAAACAGTGATGAAAAAATTACGAAATCATTTAATCAAAACTGACGCAATCAAGAAAACATTTTCACAGAAAACACATTTCTCTATTATAAATGCCCTATTTGTTCCAGTGATATAAAGTTTGACGTGAGCACCTGTTACTTTCCCTTTCCAGGTCAAACTG
Source organism: Dryococelus australis (assembly GCA_029891345.1). Taxonomy (NCBI): domain Eukaryota; kingdom Metazoa; phylum Arthropoda; class Insecta; order Phasmatodea; family Phasmatidae; genus Dryococelus; species Dryococelus australis. Next base: position 23,473,597 of record CM056994.1, on the reverse strand, counting down.
TAGAAACTTTCCGTATGTAACCACAGTTCTCCGCTGTTTATTGTGAGCAAGTATTTTCAGTTTCCCGGAAGGGATTCGACACTCACCTAAAATCCCCGTTACTTCCTCCATGCAACACAACTCCCTGGGGAGCCGAATTCATTAGGGTGCCTCCTACTAAGTGGCCGAGGGAATGGTGAGGGGGGGGGGGCAGACAGACAGGGCACCAGCGCCGCCGACAATGTGACAGTCGGACAATATATAGCCACCAAATTTTACGTGATTCTACGTCACAAGAGGGGGTGGAGGGCGAATGTCATGTGTCGTGTATTATACTGTTTCTTTTTTTTGCTACAACTGCATATTATCACGTGCCCCAGAAGTTATACTACAACTCTGAATGGCATCTACCCAAGCCAGTATTTCGTCTCCATTAATAAGGTTCATGCCTGAAGAGCGGAATGGTTCCCAAGGCAGGGAATAACAATTGCCCCCGCCTAAATACAAAACTCCGTGAGGAGGGAAATTGGTTAGCCACAACAGGAATACCTGCATCCAGCCGCCCTGGAGAGATGGCAGCAAGAATGGCTCCCCCTACAAGGGAGGAGCCTCCCCTGCCAAATCTACCTGAAGTCCGAAGTATCTAGAGACACCCCCAGCTCAGGGGAATATATGGCCCTGCACTGCTGCAGAGCTAAAAGTTAATAACAGCAGCTCGCCTTAGCAGGAGTCGTGCTAAGGCTCTCTTCTCTTTCTGCTCTCTTCTGCCTCGTGAAGAACACCAGTTACCAATGCTGGACTTATTCAAGCATGTACTGCAACCCCGAAGAGTCGTAAACACATTGGAAATCTGAAATAATAGAAAGAATAATACTACCATTCTGTAAAAATTGCATACCAACATTCAATTACTCCCATTTGGGCAGACACCAGGTAAAATGATCTTCTTTCTACTAAAAGGTAACATAAATTTTCAGTGTTAACTTGAAAATTTTTATATATTTACAAAGAGTTTTTTTGCAGGAAATTGAAAATAATACTTTAAAATGAAAGATACATTTGTATGACATATGTTGTTTCAGAATTTTACTGTATTATCAATACATTTATTATTACATCTGCCAGGGATTTAAAGAAGTATTTTATAATTAAAAATACTTAAGTGAAGTCAATGTCAGAATGAGAGGGCTTGGGCTAGTAGGGGTTGTGAAGCTGTGGGGCAACTGGTTTAACTTTGCCAAATAATTCCCCTAGGTTCTTGTATGTCTGTCATGTGAATGGCTGGAAGCTTGTCTGTTGCTAGTGTATTTGGAATAATATTTGTATACATTGGTCACTGGTGTTTGCAGTGACAACTGGCATCCCGGTACCTGGAGGAGGGGAAGCGGACCTACCGCCACTACAGGCCATGATAACACTAACGGTACTGTCACTCACCTCTCTGAAAGAATGAATGGCCTGGGAGGTGACAATGCACAGAATTTATGGTCACGACTGGCACTATAAGGGTGGTACCAGTATAGGATAGATAGTGGTTGTGCATGTGAATGTTTATGTGCATGCGTATGGAGTCACACCATTACACAATGTGGAATTCACTAAACAAATTAAAAAATTACACTCTGATAACCTTATGGCCAACTTACCTTGTTTCCTCTTTCGCTCCTTATATTTTGTAAGACTGGCCCCTTCACATATCAGTGAGGTCATTGGCCATTCTTGCAGCATCCAGCTAGGTTAACGTGTTGTGAGCAGGTTCTTTCCTTCTGTAAGGAGAAATAAAGTTCAGTTTTACATAAGATAGTTGCTTCTTATGGCGTATTTTATGTGGTTTTGCATATTCAAATACAATTGCATGCAAAAGTTGGCCACTAGATTTCTTTGATTTATCACCATTAATGAAAACGTGTTTACTTTCCATCGCTTTTGCTAACAGCCGTAGATAACATGAGCGCAAGACGATGATGTGTTACTTTGAATGAACATTCTCATGCATAGCCTTGCAAAAGTTAATATGTTCAAATGCGGGCTAATGGCCAGCAATGACTGCGCTCACCACCGACGTGACACGTGGGAAGCACGTGTGCAAAGAGGCCTTAAACTGGACTTTCCCATAATGGGAATATTATGTTTTCAAGTCTATAACCTTACTTTCTTTATTTCAGGGCTCAGTGTTATAAAATATTTAATATTTGTATGTTTGATAATATTGTGCAATGTTTGGTTATGAATTTGAAATGTGCGCTGCATGATGAACATGTACAGTAGTATTCTGGCATGAACGCCATCATAGAAGACATTGAAAGAATACAGAAAATTAACAGTCTTGAGTATAAAATGTAAATCAATAGCTGAAATCTTTTTGTGCCTTTTCTCTAAAAATCTAAAAGTTTTACTCTGTGTGCATAGTGTTAAACCCGTAGGCAGCCACGGTAGGTCCGCGCAACCTCTGCCTCTGGGCAGTCCGTCGAAGAGAGCTGGTGACTTGCATTGGTGACAAGCACTGTCATGTATGCACTACAACCTTTTAACACTGATATAGATTTCAATAGTTCATTTATAATACTGGTCAACCTTTGCTTTGTGTATGTTAGCCAGACATTTTCCCAGCATTATGCTTCCGCTTACTTATTCTTTGCGCCCTGTGGCTCTTTGAATTTAATAGAGGAGAAAGATGTCTGAGAGGTCACGCAGCTCACGCAATTTTGAATCAGGTGTCATCTGCCTATGTTAAATGTATTTCAGTGTAATTTCTGTATAATTGCCACATGCAATATTAAGGGCTATATTTCTATGTATTTTTTTGAGTGTATTTTTCATGTTTTATTGTGTTGAGGCCACATCACCTATGGCCATGTGGTCAGATATTGCTAAATACGTATTTGCGCCATCCATGCACTTTGAGGGTATATTTGTGTAATTTCATATGGGCTTTATTAAATTTGAGGGTTCTATGTATATTTCATTCAGAGTTCCATGTAATTTTCACATAAATTGATGCTTCGTATGTATGACCACGCTGTCACTTTCATGATTGATTTCCCGCCATCAGACAAACCACAAGTCTGTATCTGCTTAAATCGAATATTTTTCTGACCACTGCTCCCATTTTGTCTCAGAATAATTTGCAGTTTTTACGGAGAAAAATTGCAATTTCGCTTGCACCACGTGGTCCACTGTGAAATTTATCCAGCGGCATCCGGGTCATCTAAGCTTACTTTCACGCATCCGGTTTTTATTGTGACTACTCATATCGTGCCCCATTCTGTTTCATCTATATTTGTGTAATTGTGTAATTTTGTATGGTGATATTATTTTTGTCCTAGCCGGCTGTGTGTATAGGCTGTCACCAGACTAACCATGTGCTGTAGGGCGAGCCCCGATGAGTCCGTGCTAGTGTTCCCAAATAATCACACTTGTTCATGTACAGATTCAGCTTTGTAATTCTTCTTACCCTTTCTTCAGAAAACACCTACAGTCCACCCAAGCAGCTGTAGACCCCTTTTCTTGTGAAGGCTGTGTTATCTAGCACCACGGTAGAAGTCATCCATCTAGGAGTGCGCTAGAGTAATTGCAGGCTGCGGGAGCACCCAAATGGAGTTAGCAAGACGCGTTAGTTTTATCACTAGTAAAATTCCTAGAACATTATTGTATGAGCGGTAAAATAAAAAGCAAATCTTACAGTGGTTTAAGCCTTTCCTTTGTAGTGACAGTATCCTTGCCACATTATTTTTCAGTGTGAAAATGTTTAGTATTGGAAAGTGTTTCATAAGTACGCTCGGGTGAGACGGACACACACAACCCACAGTATCCCTGAGAACCCCGAGTCTCAACCGTGTGGTGACTGGGAAGCACCGCTGGTGTCCATCATCAGTAAGTAATTTGTCTCTTCGTTCATCTCGTGTCTCACCCGACGGCATCAGTTCATTAGGAAAACCTGCCATTGTAGTGTTCACGTCCACCAAGCACCATGTTATCTATGGGATTCATGCCAACTAGCTTGCGTGTTTATATTCGTAGCATCGTCACGTTTTAACCAATAATTATTTATTTTTTAGAAAACAAGCGGCGTTGCGTGAAAAATGTGTTTATATACATTTACTTACGTAGAATATATTCGTATATCAAGTTATCACATATTTTAAAGTTGTATTCTTCCAGTTAACTGTGTTTTTATCATACACATTCTCTGAAAATATATGCATTAAAAAATGACACGTTTTGAAGAAACAAAAGTTTTGTCAGCAGGCCTAGCAATAAAATCTGATTTTGAAAGTTTAGATAGTTCGACGACGTATAAGTAGATGACTTAATTTTTTTTCTGTTCGTACAAGACACTTATATAATTTTTTTAATAGTACTTTTATGGTTTTGTATAAGTTAAATTGTTTACATTACTCTCTTCATGAAGCAGTATGCCCTTGCCAGTGCATTGCGACCGTTTGTTGTTCCAGGTGTCAGGCAGAATACAAAATCTTAAGTAAAATCGGAAATTGTTTTCAGTATTGCCTGTTGATAAAGGAAACTAGTGGTTTGAGTGAAATTTTTCAAATTATGTAGGTCTTTATAAATAGCAGATGGAAAATTGGAGCAATTCTCATGCAGAAAACTGCATTTTTGTAGCAAGAAAGTAACTACTATTTTTGACAAAAATAACACCTATTTAAAAAAATAATATATATATATATATATATTTTTTGAAGGAAAAAAAAAAGCTTGAGATGGGACGAACCCGGATTTTCTAACCGAACTTAACCCAGAGTATTTTTATTGAACTGAACCTTCAAATTTGTACACGAACCCAACTTGAACCGAACTTTAAAAAATGTCATTTTCGCACATATGCCTTCATAGTTGAGCCCTAAATTGGTGTGTGCGCGCGTGCGTGTGTGTGTATAAACAAATAGAAATATGTATAACCACCTTAAAAATACAGTAGATTATGGATGCTAAACAGTAATCGGAGTGCGCGCACACACATCTGCAAATTAAGTACTTAACATCGATTACAGTGGTCCCGTGGATCGTTTTAGCAGTGCTGCTCACTCATGTAATGAGAGTTATGTTACTGGACCTCTGGACTTTGCTACGAGGTGCAAAATGAAAACAGCATATAAACATTCAACCTTCATAGTTCAGCCTAATACAACCACATTCACAATTTCATGTCTAATTGTTTAAACATGTGGGCCTAAAATAAATAGTTAACACAGTTTCACCGCTAATAGTTCCAAAATGTAATGACCAAATTTTTTCTAAAGTTAAAAAAGGGTACGAAATTAACATAATATAATTTTTTGGTTTTATAGATTTGGTTTATATGATAATTTATCATAACACTGGGAAGTGTATCTTTCCACTCGTACATGTGGTATCCGAAAACCACAAATTAGCAACACAAAAAAACTTTAATTGAAAATGTCATTTTTCAAAAACTCATGCAAATCACATATTTTGTATACAACAATTTTAATAAAGAATAGCATCTGGTTTTACACACTATAGAGTTCAAGATATAATGCTGTCATCACTGCTACAAAAACAATAATCAAATATTACTTGTTCAGTTTTTTTTGTTGTGTTGCATTGTTATTTTCAACTTTTTTGAAGTGAAGTACTGTATTACTCGTATATAGTGCACACCATGATTTTTGCAACAACTTCCAGGAAAGACTTCTTTTTTACTAAAATTTCACCAACAATTTGTGGGACCTTGTTAGTAAGTTTATAACAAATTATTCTTTTATTGTAATTTAATTTGTGTCAATTGCGATATATTTGGAAAATATTCTAATTAAATAACTCACGGGGGCTAACATATTGTGACATTCTGTAAGGTTAGGTAACCTTATGGTCGTTAAAAGAAAAATGTGGTGAACAGAGGTGGGAGGCTGGGTACTTTTTTTTTTGCAGTGCCAGTCCTTAGAAGAAAATGTGGGCAGCCTGCTTTCTTTTTTTGCTTCTTTTAGGAAGTGGCATGCTGGTCTTTTTTTGCTGTGCTGGTAATTTTTTTTGTGCAGTGGTGGAATGACACACACTATCTTTCTCTAAAAATAATGTGTTGCCTCTTCCCTTCTTCAGCCAGGTAGCAATCCTCTAGACTCTTCCATTACACTTCCCTTTAAATATCATGGGTAGAGACCTGTAAAAGTAGGTGTTATTTGTTATTTTTTTGAAAAATGTGTGCTATTCTTTTGGGGAAAAAAGGTTTTATTTTTGCCAAAAAATAGTTCTTATTTTCTTGCTACAAAAACACAGGTTTCTGCTTGAGAATTGCTCCAATTTTTAATGTGTTCTTTATAAAAACATTCATAATTTAAGATATGTCACTATATTCGTAAAGTCTGAAATTTGCAATGTTCTTCCTATTGATTAGCGGTGTTTTTTATCAATTGTTATTTCCATGCAAAAATTTCCCTCCTCCCAGAGAAATATACAGTTATGTTTTTAATACAGACAACATTGAAAACAAGTTCATATTTTACTTAAGATTTTGTATTCTGCCTGTCACCTGGAAAAACAAACTGTCGCAATGAACTGGCAAGCGCATACTGTTTCATGAATAGAATAATGTAAATAATTTATACAAAACTATAAAATTGCTGTTTAAAAAATTGACAGAAGTGTCTTGTACGAACAGCAAAAAAAATTAGAGATCTGCCTATACGGTTTTGGACTATCGAAACTTTTAACAACAGGATTTTTTCTTTAGGCCCGCTGAAAAAACTTTAGTTTCTTCAAATCGTCTCATTTATTACCACATACATTTACAGAGAATGTGTATGATAAAAATACAGTTTACTGGACGAATACAAGTTTAAAATACGTGATAACTTTCATTCACACATATATTCTACTTAAGTAAATGCATATAAACACATTTTTCACTGCCGCACCACTCGCTTTGTAAAAAATAAAGAATTTTTGGTTAAAACTTGACGATGATACAATACGAATGTAAACAAGGCGCGAGTTCCATAGATAACTTGGTGCTTGGTGGACGTAAACACTACAACGGTGTGTTTTCCTAATAAACAAACTTTTGAAGGGCAGTGAGTAGAATGTTCACTCAAAGTGATGCATCATCACTTGTGCTCATGTTATCTATGGTGGTAAATACACGTGATGTAAAGTATAGTAAAGGTGATTTCGTTTAAGGTGATAAATCAAAGAAATCTACTGGCCAACTTATGCATGCATTCGTATTCCAATATCCAAAAACACATCAAATACATCTTAAGAAGCAACTATGTGACGTAAAACAATAATTATTGCCAGGCCTCATCAAGCTAGTGCAGAGGCCAACACACTGCCTACATTTAGTACAAATCCAACACATTGACGTGAATTGCATCCATCAGCATGTTTTCCCAACACCGGGCCGCTGTTAAGAAAGGAAGTGAACCGGCCCTTTAATGACGGCAGTGGCGGTGTAGTGGAGAGACGCCGCCCGCCATCTTATAGCGACCGACAGACAGCTGTCCAGCCTGAGGATCTAGGGCCGAGCTTCAGTAGCAAACTGCCACTCTCGTGTCCAGCTGTGCTGCAGAGGATCTAGGCGCTCGCCTAGTTACGTACACGGCCAGATCAAAGCGAGAGCATGTCATGTGCACACGTATTGTGCAACGCCACCTAAACTTGTTGATCGCTACAAGCCTCACAACAATGTATGACCCATGAAACCTGTGTAATAGATCTTTAATAACTTTATTTTTTTTTTATAATACATAGTCTAATCTGGAGCTATGAAAATATACATATTTATATTTAATTTAATAAAAAAAAAAAATTTTTATGCGCTAGATACGATTAAATATGTACTTCATGCAAAAAAAATGGTAAGTTTGGGGGCATATGGGTGGGTCAAAATTTTCCGAATTTTTCTCCCCCCCCCCCCCCCCCCCCCCCACCCCTTCTTGCTCTTTCTCCTCTATTACGACCTTATTCTCGGGAAGCGTGAGGGATCGTAATAGAGAAGTTCTGCTGTATAAAGCTGCTCAGAGTCCTGTTTCGTATGCGTCAGTCTGCAATATCAGTTGGTTATCTCCTTTTGGGCTATGGAGTAGATGGATGTCTGGAAAGCTTCACTTGAGGTGTCAAACGCAGTCAGACATTCCATGGTCTTTTTCCAACGGGTGTCCTTCCTCAGGAATGGATGTAATGGAGCCATGATTTTGATGGTGTTCAGAACATAATTGCGGAGCTAATTACAAAGTCCAAGGAACCTGCAAAGCTGTTTCTGAGTACTTGGAACCCCAGCTTCCTGAATAGCTCACAGAGGAAGCTCCTGTGGGTAGTTTCCCTCCATTGAAACAGTGTGCCCTATGTATTCAATGGCAGTCCAGCCGAAATGGCTCTTTGATAGCTTTGCCATTTATCCATGAAATTCCAGTCTCTCAAGGACTCGTTGCAGGTGGATGAGATGCTCTTCCCACGTTTTCCTGGAGACAATGATGTCATCGAGGTAGGGGAAACAAAACTGACCCAAGTATCCCATTAGAACTTCAGATGTCATTAATTGCTGCAACGGGGTTGGTGTGTTCTTAAGTCTGAAGGGCATCACTTGGTACTGTTAACGTTTCTCCTTCCAGTTAGGTAAAAGCGGTGTACTGGCGACTGTCCCGGTGTACGGAGATCTGTCAGTAGCCAGTTTATGTGTCGAGGGTGCTGAAGATGCTAGCCTCGACTATGTCTCTCGCGTGTGAACTAGTTCGAGAATGGGTGGTGGAGTAGGCAGAATAAATTATATATTAAGGCCCTTATAGTTTATACAGGAGCATAGCTGTTGATCCTTATTGGGTGCAAGTACAACGAGACAGTTGTACAATTATGTTGAACTGAGTCCTTGACGATTTCCTCTTGAGCGTTTCTCAAAGGGAGTGTCAGGTATGGCCTAGGATAATGTCGTCTTGAATGTCTGGGGTGACGAAGTCCGCTTCTGTCTTCACGTATTGCACGTTGGTCAATAGGGTAATTCTGTCATCAACTTGATTGATGCAGTCAGATCTTGCCGTCCTAACAGCTGTTGCGTGTGGTTTCAATTCACCGTGTTGATGGGGCAATAACAACTCGTCTTAGAAAATTTCCTGATGCGGCCTAGTCAAGTAAAGCTCAGATGAGTTTGTCATTAATTCTCACCCCAATCTAGGGTGCAGTAGGCATGTCTGCTACTTGTTTTAGGAGCTTTACTGTAGGTTGGTTTTGCCTGAAGGAAATGCTCCCTTCTTCCTGCCGGCATTGCCGTTTCTCTTCGAAGACTTACTAGGTTCTGCACCATTTGTGTATGCTTCCTGCATTACTGGTGCTGCGTCCCTTGTCTCGGTGGAAGTAGGATGTGGATTAGTGGATTTGCATGGGCAGTCTTGGTTGAAATGGTTCTCGAAGCAAAACCAACATTTCAGCAGTTTTGGTGAATGCTATGGAGGGGGTGGGGCTTGGGGTTGTTTTGCTACATGGTTTCCCAGTTTTCCTTTCCTCCTGTTTTTGCCATTCTCTGCTGGTCTAATGCAGCGGGGGCTTGAAAGTTATGTTTGGCTTCTCGAGCTCTGTCAATCAGCCTGTCCATTGTTGATGGCTTGGGTAAGAGAAGTATATTGTAGATACAAAATCTTAAGAAGATTTCTACCTAGTCATTTGGCTTCTGGGCTGGGCTATATAATTCAGTTGTCAAATGCACAACTTTATCTCTGGCAACCCTTTGTTGTAACAGCTTACTGAGTTGCTGCCGATTCCAAACGAATTCGCTGTACACACACCACCATTGCTCTGCTTTGCCCTTTAGCTTCCGTGGGGTTCTGGTTATCCAATGTTTGCTTGGAATGTAGTGAATTCGGTATTCCCGTTCACATTCGCTGATAAAGGTGCTGGGATCCTTGTGTGGTCGGGTACTGGAATTCCGTGAGTTGCTTTTCTCCAGCATACATAATGTGGCTATGCGCTGAGGTAGATCTGGAGTTACTAAGTCAATACTGCGCTGCTCTCTTGCATATTTTGCACTGGCACACCATGCTAAGCCTGTTTACTGGTTCATGGGGCCAGCAGATACATTTGTGGTGATATATTTCTCCACAGAGAATACAACAGACAGTATTAGCTCGTGCTCGCTTTGGCTTGTGTTCATTATTTTGACTGCAGTATGAGTAATGGGTGCCACTGGGTTTTGTTCAGAGACTCCCCAAAGTTTGCTATGTGCTGCATCTGGCTTGTACGTAATGACATGGCTGGCTTGCTCATGTTGGTGGGCCAAAGAGGATTGGAATACTGTGGTCCTAGTATTTGACGCATGATGGGCTGAATAATAATAAATACCTTGTAGAACAGTGTCTCTTGTTCGAAGAGATAGCCAGTCTCTCTTCTGAAGGAGGTTAAATTCTTACGTGGTACCGGTGCCTTGCCAATGTAAAAAACTGGCCGTGTGGCTACTTGGCAGGGCACGGAATCTTGGCTAATTAGTAGTAATCTACGTTTGGCAGGTATGGTAGAAGGTAGGTCATGTACATGACTTTTCAATGAGGTAGGAGCTTCCTGTGGTGCAGAAGTTTGTGGCTTGGTGTAGCGGTAGGTAATTCTGGAGGTCTGTAGGCCGAAGGTAGCAGAAATACTGTGTGTGTCAAGTGTGCAATGGCCGGTGTAGGTGGCAGTTCAGGCTTCCTCAAGCATATAGGTGGCGAGAACAGATGACTAGGCACATGAACGTCTCTTGGTTCTTGCAGTCGTCATAAGGGCTTGCGCCTCATTTGTGGGCTGGAGGCTAGCTCTATCTGTTTACTACTGACAGCTGATATTCGTGCGTTCGGCCCGGTGCAAAAAATGCCTCCTTGACTCTCTCCTTTAAGACCTCCCTTTTTGGCAAAAGGCATCAGGACATTAAATACTACCCCACCAAGCTGCTTTGCACATACAGGTGAAGTTACGTCTTTCACCTCAAGGGTGCATGGCCTGGTAAGCATCTACCACTTTGGGGGTTAGATGTCCCCAGCTGAGTTGCTCTGGGGAGAAGGAATCACCAAATGTAGTTTGCGGCTTCACAGACAGTGTACCTTTTAACGGCGCGTCCGTTCCCCACGATCCAAGATTGTTGGCAAGGGTTGGCCAGTACTAGTATGTGGTCTCTGAATCCAAAATACATGTTGTACGTTGAGAAAGTTACCCCGTGAATACCTGGCAAGGGCAACTACAAGGTACTATGTTTACAAGGAAGTGGACTCCAGTAAAGGGTCACACACGTTTATTTCTGGGAAAATAAAAATGCGGTGATTGTGTTTTAGCTCCCGATCAGCATCATGAGCATCAACCCTTGAAAGCTATCAATTAGGTTGGCCAGTGTATGCGTCAGACTCAAAAGGGATACGTCGAATTTCCATGAGAACTTCTTGCTAAGGTGTGTACGTGTTGTAGAAAAGATGTCACTATATCGCTGGCACTTTGCTACGGAAACTAACCCTAGGATTGACATGATGGTAGCTTCTAAAAAGACTGGGATGAGGTCCACTGCAATCACGAATGATGGCAGTGGGGTTTAGGTTAGTAGAATACGTAGCGTATATCTCCTAATTGACATAATCCTAACCTACCGCAAGCTCTGCTGATTTATACCATTGTTATGGGGTGTGTTCTGAGCAGTGCGTGCTGGAATGATTGCAATAATACAAAACTATCATGGCGATAAATGTAGGCCTGAGCAACGTGTGGTAGGTACAATGATGACAGTAGCTTGGCTTAAGGCAAGGATCAGTTCCAAGCAACAAGTGGTGGGAAAGTTGGTCAGTTTCATTATAACTGAGCAGTGCGGTCTGATTCCAAAATCTGCTTCAGAGACACTGTCCATCTCTCCTTTTATACTCATCGCGGGCCAGTGCCCATCTCTCATTGGCTGATACACGTGGGCGAGGGGTAGTCGCTGAGTGGGGGGTGCGAAGCATGACATGTGTGTTTGTGGCTTCACCAGCTGGCTGAAGGGGATACAAAACAAAAGACTAGCAATATTACTACTGTTGCGATCTAGCTTGGAGTAATTGAACTCACTTGTCCTAGCATAATTATGGCGGACCCGTGAATAATAAAAGCTGCATGACCGACAGTACAATCTCATTTTTTAACGTAATAATTTTAAGCTTTAAACAACTTCAAAACTAATAACTCAAAAAGAGTCATGCATCACAGGGATGCCATAAGAGAGCCATGTCACTACTGCCCCGGCCTCATGAAGAGGCGGTAAATGGGTCAACAGCCTCCAGACATGGAGATAAGAAATGTGTGGTGCAGTCCACTACCCTATTTAAAACAACCCCTGCGATATGAGGCTAGCAACCCGTGCACCCCTGGGGCCGCCTCCAAACTACAGTTTGCACTATATAAGAAGCGACACTGCTCTCGCCAGTCTCTTCGGCCTGCAGACCTGAATAAGGTTGGTGGGTTCTCCAGAGTCTGCAGAAGAAGACTCGACAGCCTGCAAAGGCTCTATATCTCTAGTCTATAAAAGACTCCTTCTCCAGTAGTCTGAAGAAGGCTCAAGGCTCTCTTACCACTCACCAGAAGCTGCAACCTTGCAGCCGCAGAGAACACCCACTGTGAAGCTCCTAGGTATCACGACGTCCCTACACCTGCATTCTGCTACTCAAGTCAATTTTCTGCACTCCGCGGTAGCAGGCCGCATACGACGTTCTTTTTGGACAACCAACCCTCACTACTCGCATTTGATTGCGATTAGAAATTTTTGAGTTATTTTGGTTTTATTTTACTATGTACATTTCCCTTCACCTGCAATAACATAACGTAAATATTTTAAATTCTTTAAAATTTACTGTACTTAGCCAAGCATCCCAGTGTTTTCACGTAGACATAATAAACTGGCGAACTTAAATTTCTTGTGAGGTAGTTATTTTGCTCCCCAGTCATTATTCTAATGTGAGAAAGTGGAATTTGTTCAGTGTAATTTGTGGCATATTAGAATCAAGCGATCTCTCCGGATCAGACACGAGTGGGCCGAACCCCTTGGAACTCGTGGAGCCTGAAGAGGTCTTTAGTCTGAACAAGACCCACAAACTCCTGAGGCGTGTCCGGTGCACCCGAGCCTGCCCATGAAATGCTCATATATAGCCAGTCTCTTGTTACGCTCATTACCTTGGTGCATGTGAACAAGACTACACCCAAGAGGCCTGAGCGCTGCTGCTAGGTTACGAGAACACCATTATAATAATTATTAATTAATAATCACAAGCCAGTGAAAATATTTTCTTGTTTCAATTATTTCTTTGTATTATTAATTAAATGCACAAGAAAGGTGGGCGTAACAGTCAATTGAGACGTCTTGCCTGACGAGCACTGCTACGTGATTTAAATCAGCCCGCCATTGTAACAAGCTTTGAGCAACACAATGAGTCTACTCAACTCCAGTTCCAGCAAATAGCGAGATTAGTCAACCCGGACAGGGAAGTACCCTGCCCCCTCCCTCCATTAATGATGACTGCAGTTTATTCTTAGATGCTTTATTAAGGACTTGTTCATTTGGACTCGGTGGGGCGTGAGTAGGTCGCTTCTTATAAAATTACCAGTGGTGGCCGAATCTAACATTGTCACAGTATTTACGTTATTAAGGCGGACCTCTACTCAGGGAACTTCAAGGGAATCAACCTCTTTGGTTATATTCAGCAGCGTGACTGCGGGTTCTTCCCCTTGTTCAGGTTCTTGGTTCGCCCTCTCTTTCTTCGTGAGGCAGTCTCTGTTGTGATGTCTGCCGGCACAGTACACACACTTTGGCGGCATGTGATAGCGGGGAGAGAAAATAAAGGTCAGGGTTACATATGACGTAGGTGCGGGCACGTGGCCTGTCAAGTGTTCTCCCCCTCCTTCCCTTTTTCTACCTGCCTACGGTCTAGCTCGACTTGTTCTGCGTAGTTGCACTCTTGTTTTTCCGTGCGCGTTCTATCAGCTCTGCTATTGACTGCGGCTTTGGGGCTTGTAGAAAATTACGAAGCTTCGATAATAGCATTTGAGCTATGAGGCGTACACAATTTTCTTCGCCTTGTATTGCCGGAAAAAGGTGGTGGAAATCTGCACCTTGTTTCTTATAAACAATTCGCCCTCTTCTTCCATGTCCTGGGTCTGGCTATTGAATTACGTAGTTAGTGAGCTAACACCTCCTCGCCAGTGAATTCAGTAGCGAGTCTAGTGTAGAATTGTTTCCAATCAGTCAGGAAATCGCTGTATCGTTCCCGCCATTTTGAGGCCAGGTCTTTTAAATGTAACTTGGCCCTGTCGACCCAGTGTTTTGCCTGTAGGTCCATCTCCCTAAACTCCCTTTCACATTCTTGTGTAACGGCTACTGGATCCTCGTAGGGTCAGTCTGCGAAATCCATAATGTGGATTTCATTGTCTCATCTGGTTGCTCAATGGCCGGGTACTGTCCTTGTTTGTTTATAAATACGGGACAGTTTTGACCGGCGGGAGTGAGATGTATGCTTTCGCCAGCACCTCTCTCGCACTGATAGGCCATCCCTGGCATAGAGTCGTGTTCGATGGGCCATCGTATGCACAGGTGATGGTATGGATGACATGCACCATATACTGGTAATGCCTCGGCCGGTGCAAGTGATTTAGTTACAGAAGCTAGTTGGTTGTTGGCAGCAGGCTTCACACCTGTACTCCAACCCTTGTGTGTCACAGGTCTCGTCACTATTTTTAGTGAGCCACTGCCTGGACAGTTGGCATGGCTACACACTGTGAGTCGGGTATGTCATGCTCAGGGTCACGGTTTTTGCTTGTGGCGCGGTTGATCTCTGAAGCTGACATGTTAATGATTATGGGTGCAACGGGGCGTTTCCTAGACTCCCCGAAGTCCGTTTGGTTTCTCGGCTTGACCCTTAGTTCTCCAGGGCCTGGTTAGTATAGTTCGTTGCGATGGGTGCCATAAAGTCATTTGACGTGTGCCCGGCTATTACTGTGTGGCATGGTTGTCGAGATTTATTGCGCTACACCAAGTGCGCGGTTATGGTAGCTGACGGGAGGTGTTAGAAATTGACTTAGTCTGAAGGTTTTTGGTCGATTGGTAACGTGGGTGTGCAGATTGAGCGAAGTTGGTGCTACAGTCCTTGGTTTAGATTACATTGTACTTCAAGTTCCATTCCTCTGACTCTTGACTCCAGAAGTTAGGATTGGTTAGTACGTACCTACCTTCAGTCCGGTAGACTAGACCCTCACCACCGGGTGGTAGTTGGGGCCGGTTCGGACAAGAGGTGGAAAATGAATATATCATACCACATGACAGTTGAGACTGCCCATAATCTCAGTGTGGCAGCGAGGTCTCATTCTGCCTGCCTTTCCTGCTTAGGAGGGCTTAAGGTATTCCATAGCTTGGCAACTTGATGAGCAATCTTTTGTTCCCTACGCCTTCGGCCATGCCCTTATAAGTCGTAGTGTTTGGTTCGCCACTGAACAAGATACATTGTGCATTCCGGACAAGAAGTTATTCCCCTATAATAGTGTGAGTCCAGTTGCAGATTTGTGGCACAAGCTCGGTAAGTCTCCGTAAATCCCCCACGTCTGCAGGCAGATCAGATATTCTGAGCCGTGTGTGCCACCAGTGCTACTACTGGATATGAGATTCAGCCAAGGCCAGGCCGCAATACCCAGGCCAGTACTGCCCCCAGCACCTAGGTGCTCTGGTAAGTGCTATAACAACCTAGGCTTGCTGTTTAAAGAAAATATGGATAATACACATAAAGTATTTTAATGCCCCACGTAATTATTAGTCTCATTCTGTATGTTTAATACAAATGCATTAAAGCAACATATCATCCAACTTTGATTCTCTTAACAGATCAGTACAATTAACGTCCACATTTAACAAAAAATTTTTGGTAGTTCCAATTCTTCAGTTGTCCGGGAAGTAATTAAAATAACCACGTCAATGAGAATTTTTTTTTTTTTCCAACAAAAAATACGTGTGTTGGTACTTGAACTTCGGACAGGTTACTTTTTTCAGGAAATAAACTTTTGCTACATTGACAACAGTGTCTCTTGATCTCTCAGATCATTCAATACATTAGCTTGACAGTGTCAAAATGAATTTAATGTTTTTCATAGATATGATGGAAGCGCTGCACCATGTTACACATTAGAAACTACTGCTGTGTGTGTGTGTGATCACTACTGCATGAGCTCAGTTACAATGTGTGCGTTGATATGGATAGTGTTTGGCTCTATTTGACGGTATATGCATATATGGATGAAAACATCTGATGTAGTTAGCCTATGGAAATGTCCTGTTGTGTTTGTGTGCATAGAAAACTTGTGTTATGTTTAAGTTTATGTAGTAATTATGCTTGCCTTTCTGTGTTGGAAATATTTTTTGGTTCTTTACGTAATGGAAGGGTTTGTTTTATTAAGGACTTGATCAAAATCATATTTAATAATTCTTTAAGTAAATTTTTTCCTGAGAAAGTTAAATTGAAAGCAATTTTTTTTTTTTTTATTAAAGCTAAATTTTTATATATTCAAAAATTGTACGTTTTTTGTTTCTACCAACAGTAAAGAAGTCTGCAGTTTTAACCAAACAAACCTTGTTATTACAAAGTAGCCAGGTTTTGGTCCATTCAGGTATGTATTAATGAGGTTCCACTGTATGTATTTGTGACCTATCAATCTGTATTGATACATTCATCACTGTACAGTCACATATCTACTGTAACATTGTTTTTCTTTCATGCAACTGCTCTGTTGTTTAGTGATGTGGCTGTGTCGTTTGTTAATTGTGTTTGTTTTGTTGTGAGGTTGTGTCCGATCAGTAAAATACTTGAATTATGTAATTTAGGTTCGTATCTTTTTTCATAATCTGATGTTTGGGTATTTAACTGCCACTTCACCTGCCTAAAACTGATATTTCAAAAAACCTAAACAAGTCGTGGATCTCGTGTTCCTTTTAGACAATTTTTACTGTATTGGACTTGTTGAGATATGGCCTAGGTCTGAACAGTACTTGTATTAAAATACCTTATTTACTCTATAGGCACACTTTGATTTAATGCAACCACCAACATAGAAGGCCTGCATCCATCTCACTCTCAAATCAATCTTGGTCAGCCTTGGTCTTGCAACAGACTGCTGCAGATGACCCAACAAATGAAGCTGGGTTTACAATTGAAAAAATTCCATTTAAATAATGATGCAGTAATTGTAATTCTCGTATGCGGAACTACATCTTTTGAATTCACGAATCACAATTCACCTGATAATTCTAAAGTCCAACCAATGAAAGCTTGTGACAAGTCTGTCCTGTTTACTTTTGTTTCTATCCATGTCTCATAACACAACTATATGTTGACGCCGTCGGGTGAGAGACTAGACGAACGATGACACAAATACTTACTGGTAAAATGAGCGCCAGCGGTGCAACTATTGAGACTCACGGTTTTCAGGGATGCTGTGGGTTCTGTGTGTCCGTCTCACCCGTGCGTACTTACAAACACTTAGGCAATACTGAACTTGAAAATTAGAACTTAATAAATTATATGTGGCTAGGACACAGTCGCTACTGAATAAAAGAGGAAGGTTCACTGTAGACTTGTTTTTATTATTATAGCTCGCACAGATCAACGTGTCAATGAAATTATGATACTCTCGGTCAAGACTAGCCAATTCCACTTGGGTGCTCCCCAGCCTGCAATTAATCTACCGCACGTCTAGATGGAAGATCTCACTGAGGTGCATGAATGCACAATTTTCACAAGGGAAGAGGGCTGACAGACGCTTCGGTGGACTGACTGTTATTCCCTGAAGACAGGACACAGTGAATTACAAATGAAACCCTTAATGAAAACATTAACATGTGTGATTACTTGCCATCACTAATGTAAACTCGTTTGGACTTGCCCGCCAGCATGTGGGGTGTGTGGTGATGGCCTATACACAGAGCCAGCCGGCTAGGACGGGAATAATTGCACTGTACACTAATTACAAAATTACATAGATCCTTGAATGATACATGATACATGAAATAAGATGGGACGGAGATGAATATTCACAATAAACACACACGTGTGAAAACAAGCTTAGATGGTGCGGATGCCGCTGGATGAAGTTCGTAACGGACCACGTAGTGCAGGTTGAATGCCAATATTTCTTCTTGAAAATGGCAAAGTAAATTCAGACAAAATATTATTCTGAGAGAGAAAATTATCCTCCTAACGATTGAAGCGGTTATCGGCTTGTACCATGGCTGATGGTGGAAGAATCAAATATTAAAGCGACCACGTGGTCATACACAAAAGCATCCATTTTACGTGAAAATTACACTGAATCCTTGCAAAACTTAACATAGAACCCTGAATAAAATATTGCGCATATGATGTTACATAAATAAGCTCTCAAAACGCAATGATGGCGTAGACATATACTTGGTGTCTGTTAGCCACATTATTATATATGATGTTGCTGTAAAATATTCAAACATGGTGGATACCCTCAAATACATATATGAAAACAAAGCCCTTAAAATTGTGCGTAGTATTAATACAGAAATTACACTGGAACACCATAAACATAGGCGGATGGAGCTCATTCAGTTGCATGGGTCGCGTGACCTCTAAGACATTTTCTCCTTCTCCTCGATTAAGTTGGAAATGCCACAAGGACGAAATTAATTAGTTATGCGGAAGTATAATGCTGGGGAAATGTCTGGTAAACCGTATGCGCGCAATGGTTGACGGGTATACTAAAAATGCTATTGAAATCTACATCAATGAACAAAAGGTTGTACTGGTATGTGATAGCCTCTTACGTCACCATGTCTCCACGACAGACTGTCCAGAGGCAAGCGACGCAGGGACCTACCATGGCCGCCTACGGGGTTCACATAAGCGGAAGTGCTATGCACGCTGAGTAAAATATTTTATTGTTGAAAATAAAATGGCCCAAATTAAGTTAAATACTGTTTTACATTTTATAATTTCCCTGTGGATTTTTTATATTATTTCATTGTCTCTTTATGACTGCGTTTATGCTGCAATATTAATGTTCTTAATCTTGGTCCCGCGGGCACTTTGAATTTCGTAACCAAACATTTTAAGACATGTTAATAAGCCTTGAAAATAAAATACAAGAGACATTTTACACTGCAAAATAATATTTCTGTCAATGTTCGAAAATGTTGGCCTCTGCGCGCATGCAGGACACATGACACGTTCATGGTGAGCGCTGTCATGGACTCTAGTGCTGCTAGCTGATGTGAACAGATGATACTTGATATAGTCCATTCACGCTTTCTTCTGCCTTTTAGAATCAAACCTTTGAAAAATCACCCTTTTGCAATATTAATTTGGTTTAAAATACGAATTAATAACAACGAGAGCAGCGACGTGTTGACAACGGCTAATAAGAAATAGTTCACAGTTACAATATTTTAAACCTCGTTTTTATGTATACTTTTTATAAATGAAACATTGCAAAATGATATATTTATATTGTTAGGTAGCGCTGATGGAAACACATTTTATTGCTCCAGTAAAAATATCATCGGAAATTACCTTTTTTTCGTCTGTAAGAAAAGTTTAAGCGAAGTGGTGTGTGTCTGTCTGTCACTCTCTCTCCCCCTCCCTCCCTACCCCCAACACATTTTATACTAATTACAGCAATAATAATGTTTGAAATTGTAATTTACAACTGAAACAAGATTGTATTGTTTAAATACCTATTATATGTTATTTTGATGTGATGCGATGGCGCAATGCTTACAAATCCAGCAGGTTGGCAGATGTGGTGTGGAAAAGAGAATCTAGAATCACGCGCTTGTCCCGTCCTAACCCAACCCAATATGGCGAGCGATTATACCCGTTGCCTTATGATGCAGTGAGTGCGAGTTCAATGACTTGGCATGTTTCTTAACGAACTGTCTATTTTCATACTCGTGTTTTCTTAACATCCTAGCAAGTTACAATGTTGTAAAAATGTGTTTCCACGGCTGGGTTAAAAGTGTTGTGATCGCTGTGTTGGAAAGGGCATGGTGGCTACGTTGTAATCATTACGCAGGCCAGATGTGTGTGTGGATTTCAAATATGTGCAAAATGTATATGTTTTAACCATGAACTGATGTTATGACAAGATTACTTACTGAAATTCAAGTCTGTTTATCACAACGTTGTACCTTTCTCTAGGTATTTGAAACATAGTTGCATAATGAGCTTACGTTTCTGTGATTTGAATGTCTGCCACGATCCCCTCAAAATACTAAGTCCAACCAGATAAATTAAAATAAATAATACAATAAACCTACAAACCAGTAAGTACCAATGCATGTAAACATTAGCGGAATAAACGTTACGGCAGACCTACATGTTTGCATGTTCACCACTATCTTTTAAGTTTGTCGATGCTACAAACAATAAATATGCTACACAAGTTGCATGCTTGAATTTACTGTGTCCCTTAGTTTTAAGCAGCCGATTTAATTTTTGTGAAAAAATATAAGCATGTGGATATACATACCTTTGTAATACATTTATTAGGGATATCAAATTTCAATCCTTGCCTTGATACCACCGATTCCTGTACATTATGATAAGCTTCAGAATTGAGTGTTGACTAGATTCTTAAAGCTCATCAACAAATGTAGTTCAGTTTGAAACTGCATTTGTTAGGTTATCAGAAAAAGGTATTGGTTTATTTAACTGGCCTTTAAATTATTTGGTACCAAGTGTAAATTAAAGGGAGAATGTGCTGCATACACGTGCCACATCTATGGAGAATCTAAGTTTGTTGACATTTTAGCGTGGTTAGATTGATATATCTAAAGTAAAAGAAAAACTATTGAACTTTGGAGTATGGTCTTTATTTATACTTACAGTAAAAGCCCAATATAACAGGGGAAATAACTCAGAGCTGCATTATAGCTTTTGCCGCTGTTCCGGGAGTGACAAGAGTACAGTAGCAAAAAAAAAAGCCAGTGTTCTAAGGGGGCGTTTGGCACCTATCTGTCAAACACGGGACAAGTGTTGCTATTTATTGCCCTAACTCATGAAATGTTTAGCCCCTTGCTATTGGAACTTCATTTTTTTTAACTTCATCACTGGACTTGCACCTAAGGTAGGGAAACAGAAGAAGAGATACGTACTGTGATGGAGGTCGCATGCTTTCAAGCAAGAATTACCCCACCCCCCACTCCCCCCCCCCCCCCTCTTCTCTTCTCTCTCTCTCTCTCTCTCTCGCTCGCCTCCCCTCTCTCTCTCTCTCTCTCTCTTCGCTCTCTCTCAAAACCCCCACGTTTTCCAGGCAAAGGATGTACTTATTCTTCAGCCAAGGTAGGTGTTCGCTGCGAGTTGTTTGTCACGTGGTTTCGAGAAGGGAGTTCACAGCCTCCTACTAGGCATGGCTGGGAGAAAGTGAGAATGAGAAACTAAGCTCACGTCCATATAAAACTAAACAGAGGTTGGAGCATGCTTGTGCTGCAGATAGATAGATCTATCAGTGCTTGGTGTCGTGAAACATGTCGCTTGCTCATGTGATTTGCATTTTACAAAGAAAAACAAAAAAAAAAGGGAATTATTGTTGCATGCTATAAGGGCCGCTGCTATCCTGCATTAAGCTTTGTCCACAATAGCCCCTCTGCTCAGATTTTTTTTTTTTTTTTTTGAAAGACCTACTGTTACAGCTGCTACATACACATTATAAATTCAGTATTATTATGATGATGATTACGTAGCGCTATACCCCATAGGTGATTTTATAGGCCTGTAAATGACTTAGTCCCTATCTAAACCCAGAATCTGAACCTAGAGCCCCTGGCATTGCTAACCAGTTTTCTGCCGATTGTGCCGCAGAAGTCTGCATCCCTTTTAGGACAGTATTCCAGCATATTTTAACTTACTTTATTTAAACATTTTGGCTATCCAACGCATGCATATTTCATGTTAACTTCCAAGTGCCAATAAATTTGTGACAGCAGGATACTTGATATATGGCATGGAATGTGCCTCCCCCCTCACACCCTTACCCATCGCCCAGATAATATGGAAGGGTTGCTACAGTTACATATTTTTTTGGCATGTTTACAACAAAACATTAGAACAGGAATAATAGGGTCACATAAAAAAAGAACCACCAAGAATTCTTCCGTCAAATACATCTTGACATGCCAACGAAACTGAATACAGAAAACCATACAGTATTGGCTAGGGAGTCAGTGTGCCCTCTCCCTCTGCATCATCATGCACCGTCTCCAACTCACAACCACCGCCGAGAGACTGCATTCTTATTCACTTATTTATTCAGGCCAGGGGACATAAATTGCCCCATGGTATAACCAAATCCACTGTATAAATGGGCTTCCACTGTACTTTATCACTAATGATCATGACCCTTTGTTGTGAAGATAATTTTTGTGATTACAGCCAAACAAATTTGATGTATGAATGCAAAAACAACATTGTACTTGCAAGAGCTCGGTGTGGTTTTAGGGTTACGGAACCATAACATTTACGTTTTACATTGCGGTGTTAGGATATTATGATCAAGTTTTATTTTCGTTTTGCCACGAAATTCGTATCAACAATTTGTTAATACGTGTAATCATTTCCTTATGGTATTAAAATCATTGGGGGAAAATACCACTACATAAATAGTGTATGTATGTGTGTGTGTTGACTTAATTTGTTGAGAATGCCTTTCTGAATGTTGTGGTTATTTACATAACTCCTTGTTTTAATATAATGGTGGTACCAATTCAACCATTAGTAAATTAATTGTAACATTAAAGGTGTTTAATCTACAGCAGCTATTTAAATAATTACTGACCAACTATTAATGCAAAGAAAATTACGGTAGAACCTCTCTATTACGACCCCTCATGGTTCCCGAGGATAGGGTCAAAACATAGGGGGGTGGGGGCGGTAATAAAAAATTAGGAAATTTTGGACCAATTTTGACCCACCCTAACCCCTATGCCCCCAGACTATACATTTTTCTTAAGTTCATGTTCAGTCGTGCACATGAAAAAAAACCACTTTTTAAATTGAATATAAATAGTGTATGTATATTTTAATAGCTGGACATGTCCTGATTAATTTGATACCCAAGAAAGGCATATTGAACCACCCCTTTTTGTAAGAAACGAGAAGCCTAAACACAGTATGACATGGCCATTGAAAATGTGTGAAAAGATTAGACTATATATTGTTAAAATATAAAGTTATTATGTACACCTATCTATTAGGTAGGTTTTGTGGGTCATACATTGCTATGAGGCAACTAGCGATCAAAAAGTTGTGATGTTGTACAATGTGTGTCTGCGCGCCAATCTCTCGCTTTGGTCTGGCCGTGTACTTAGCTGGGCGAGCGCCTATATCCTGTACAGCCGGGGGTGTGTGTGGTGGTTTGCTGCTGAAGCTCTGCCCTAGAGCCTCAGGGTGGGAAACTATCCGTCGCCACCAAATTACCTGCTTGGCGGTCGCCTGCCCGCCACAACTGCCATTGTTATAGGGCCGGTTCTCTTCGTAACAGTGGCCCGGCGTTGGGAAAACATGTTGATAGTAGCGATTCACATCAATGTGTTGAATTTATACTAAATGTAGGTGGCGTGTTCGCCTCTGCACTGGCACGATGAGGCGTTGCTATATTTATGGGAATATAAATATTTAGTACGGACTTCTTGAAATATTGATCATTCCAAATTTTCCATCAAAAATTTTGACCTTCCCTATACACATACACTGCCTCACTTGCCATAATGTGTAGTGGTAGCATAAGAACATATTTTATTCACTTTACATATCAAATTTACTTAAAAAAAAAAAAAAAAAAAAAAAACAATTGCCCACCATAAAAAAATTAACATATTACATATGCATGGGATCACATAAACTTAAAAATAATAATTTAAAAAAGGGCATTGAATTACATTTGAAGTTACCATACAAACACTGATTAAGAAACTCCTCTATAATGTGCTGCTGTTTTACAGCAAAAGAGGAGGATTAATGGAAGCGAAAAAGACAGGGAGGGTAAGGCCGCTGGTGGCATGAGACTGGGACAAAGAATCCTTACTGACCCGGCCTTTCCCCCCTCCCACCACTGCTTCCACGGACACAGTGTCCCCTTCTGGCATTAAGTATTTTATAGCTTCACGCTGCTTGGGACAACAAATGTCAAAGTCTATGATGATAGCTTGAGAAATGAGCAACCACCATCATTAGTAAGAGCTAGTCATCCATAGACTGAAGACCATGAATAATAAAACTAGTACCGCGGTTGGAGAGGTCTACAAAAACAAATCAGCGGATAACTGAAACTGGAGTTCAAGATACTGCTTTTTGCAAGGGATTATTTGATCTACTTTTAGATGTCTAAAGTTTTCGACTTTTCGACCCAGTTTCTTGGAATTGTGTTATATTAGAGAGGTGTTTGTAATAAATGGGATTGTAATAGAGGTGTTTTACTGTAATCGGGAATTTGGTTCAGTGTGTCTTTGGTTGTAGGTTTAATAGTATTTATCCCTGCTTTTAAAGATTTATTACAAATAACATTTTATTTTGCTAACTCCCTGTAAACTGTTATAAGTGTTCTAAGATAGATAGTTTGTGAACCGTAAACTTTGTGTATAACAGAAATGGCTAACTGTGTGTGTTTCAGACTCGCGTACATCTCGCGACAGATATGATAGTCGTAACTCCCAAGATTACCGGGACCGTGGTTCGTATGGTTATGGCAGTCGGGATTTGTCTCCAGAACCTCGAGGCCGGGGCTCGTCAAGATACCAGGGCCGGGGCACGTTTGGTTTCCAGGACAAAGGATCATCAGGTGGCGCGGGCTCTTCGTACAAGCCCAGAGGGAACTACTACAACTAGCCCCAGCCGCTGTATGTGCTGTCTGTGGGTGCAGCATGCCCGAGTTACATTTTATACCTCTGTGAACTGCAGGGTCGCCTTCAAGTAGACCGTGCTATTATGTGTCATGTTTAGTCTTAATATTTGTGTCAATTTTTTTTTCTTTTTTTTACCTAGGGTGGTACCAGTACTGGCCTCTTGTTATGTTTGAAGTTGGTATCTCAGTTTTTGTATTTCTACATTCCTTTTCATAATTAGTGCTTCATATTTTATAATTTTGTGGGATTTCAGTATAGCAAATGCAAAACCTTATCAAGTTGACTAATAGCAGCTGCCAAAAACTGAAGGGTTTTTATGAAATGTTTTAAATGAAAGTGATTAATATAACGTATGGGTTTCTGAGGTATACAAACAAAGGTCATATTTTAGTATGAGATTCTACTTTTTAAACAAAAAGTATGTAATGTGGTGGTTGTATTTTATCTGTATGGAGGATGGTTTTAACACCCCTGACATAGTATCATCTCCTGCTCTAGTTAATGATAGCAGAAAATTTTTATCTTTCCACACATCACATTCACTACGAATGTGAAGTTTGTTGTAACGTATTTTGTGGGAAGCTTCCTGAGAATTCCCAAAGTGGTTGAGTATATATAATGCTGCAGTATCTGAAGGTATCCTAGAAGAACATAAAACCAAATTTTTTTTGACCAGACATTCCATAGCAATCAAGTACATTTCTCCTGATTTTCTTATATACATCCTACGAGTATTTTATTTTGGGAAGAGTTAAAATGGTAAACTAAACATTGTTTTCTTTGTTTGAGACTCAAAGAGATTGAAACTGTCTTAAATGATGCCAACTTGCAGCTCTATTGAAGGTCAGCCATTTGGATACTTAACAGTACTTTTATAAACTTTCGATCGATTTGGAATACAATATTATGACTTGCTTGGAAGTTAATCCAATACTGGTACCATCAACACTCAACTCTTGGTTTAGTAAGTTGTAATAGCTGTTAATAGAAAATGTTTTAGAAAAATGTACTAAATCAAGCTTTAAGTGTTTGTGAATAAGATATTCCGTGCAGTAAAGTAATTGAAAATTTATCTATGTACTTTTTATTTACAAATTTTGTATTTGAAAGCACAGCAAAACTCTTTTATTCATTCCTATTAATGTTTTCCTGCATAATTTTTTACAAGGTTTAATGCAGAACAAGATTTCAATTTTTCCAGTTAAAGGCATTATCGATATCACTTTTTAATGTAAATAAAGTACAGTAGACAAAAATTTTATAGAATACTAATACATTAAATTAGAAAATTTAAATTACCTATCAAAAAAAAGTGCCACAAATTTTTGTTAAAATCAGTAGAAATTAATGTGTTCACTAGTATTAAAATGTACGGTTGTACTGTTCTAGGTTATTACAAATATTCATTTTAATGTAGGCTACCTATAGGCTAGTAAGTTTGAAAAAAACTAAACTTGTCCCGATGTAATGAAAATATAGGTGACAAAAACAGAATCCAAAGTAGGGAAGTAAAACTCGATTCCTCGATACTGGTGATTCTTAACTGATTAAAGGTATCGAGAATCGAATCATGTCGATTTCGGTACATGCCAATTCTCTGGGGGTATTTTTATTGACAAATGTACAGGAATAAGTACAGTGGATTCTTTAAAATACATTTGTCAGTGGGTTGGGGGGGAAACAGTTGTATATGGGAAAATAATGTATAGACCTCAGAAATGTATTACATAACCCCAAAATGCATGTTATGCTAATGTATAAAACAAAACTTATTTAAGACAATTTTCTAACCCATACAATACTAACCAAACCTGCAAGTAATAGTTAAGATTCCATAAAACCTATTAAATTCGACTTAAATTTCACCCATTCAAAACATTTGAGACAGAAAAAGTGAAGTGTTTACAAATATACATACCACAATTACTATTCCACAGATAGTAACGTGGCTTGAGAAAGCAAAACCATGGTAACATGTTACAGTTTATCTAATGTACAGCAGCAAAATTATTTTCTAATTTACAATTTTAATATTGTGATTGATAAAGTGCAGTGAATAGGCCTTAAATTAGTGGGTTTTTTTTTTCTTAACTTCCAGGTATATTTATTAGGATTACATTTATCCATTAGTAATTTTAATGAAAAATATTCATGGGTAAACTTGCTAATATTGTTACCAACATGATTGCTGTCGTAGACATTGACACATGCCAGTATGCTGCGCAGTGAGAATGCACGTACTCAGGAGTGGAATATATAAAGTGCTAAGACAGCCCACAAGCCTGGGTAGCAGATTACATCATTGTAAATTACGTGCGTAAATACAATCCCCATTGCCTGCCCAGATTTATGCATGCATAAGGTCCCCCCGCAATATAAATAAATATTATAAAAATTCTGCTACTCGTCGCTTCTGGAAGAAGTTCCTACAATCTCGAGAGATGGCAGCACCCCGTGACCTTGAGACATCACAGCCTGCCCACATCAGAGACAGGGGTTTTAATTTGTACATGGCCTCCACACGGGGCGATAAGAAAAGCGCAGCACTCCTACACCCTTGATAAACCCGCCCCCATGGTGGATGGCTATGCTATCCCCTGCACCCCGAATTACTGCTGATAAGTATAAATGTAATATAATTTAACACCCATCACGGGCAGATGCACCTGAAGAGGATGTGAGCCACCCTGAGTGTTAAAGACTCCTCTCACTTTCCTCAGTCCACCGAAGACGATTCTGCTTACCTAAGTCTGCAAAAGGCTTTCCTATCCACTCTGATCAAGGGCTATCTATTTTCTACCTCAATCCACCGTATCCGAGTCTGCGTTAAGGCAATCAGTATATTTCTCAGACCAGCACAGACAACTACTCCTTCAGGTACACCCCATCTTAACCCTGGTTTCTCCTTACTCCAGTCAACTTCTGTTGACTCCACGGTAATGAGCCGGCTCATTCTAGATTGCATACCTGATTGGCTCCCATTTTATTTTAACCATTGTCAAAGTTGCATTGCTATATTTGCACCTCACTAGCTATTGTACAGTGGAGGCTGTAGCTTACTTATTTTATGCCTAGGCTTGCCTTCGCCAATCCACGTTAACAACCAGGGCAGCTTAATATTTCGTATTTGTATTTTTTTTTGTTTGGAATAGCCCGTTCTCTTCAGGGAAAATCCAATCAATAAATTTCATGACAAATTTAATTACTTGTTTCCCATTATTTTTAGATAACTATCCCCTTTCTCCTCTAATTTGGTATTTTACAAACTTGTGTAAATCCAGTGAACAGATGTACAATAGGAAAGGGGTTGCACAAAGCCGACCGTAGGGAATGTCGCACTTTAGCACGAACTACAGTAAGTTTCACAGCTGAGGAGGCACCCCAATTAGTGTGTCACGGCCAAGCTCCACGATCAATTTCCCCTTTCGACCCTCTTGAAATTACCACTCCCCTGGATCACTTACTCGATGCCCAGTGGCAAAGGTATCCAACAACAGAATATAAGGAACAGGTTAAATTGATCGCCCAGGAGAACGAGACCATTCCCTATGACACCCCAGCTAGGGATCTGCCAGAAAATGGGTTCTGTCATGGTGGGACATATCAGTTTTATTCAAGGTGGTGGTGGTGGCCATGCTGGTGATGTCGGGGGCAGCATGCTTGTCTCTTCCGGTTTAGTACCTTGCTTACTCGGGTCGGGAATGTTTGTGTCTAGTTGTCAAAGTCAGGAAAATAGTGTGTTCGGGATATTGCAAATGCTACATCGACAGTGTGGACTACCTTGGACATTAGCAATTGTTTCGTGCATTGATACTGTGAATTGCTAATGAGGGTGTGTAACAACCTGTGAAAAAGTTACTAATCTCTTTTCTATGCAAGTGAGTCAAAACATTTTCGTCCTCGGGGCCAGATTTGTTCGGCATCTGCTAACCACGGACTTGGAAGTGTGTTTCAACATCTAACGTACGTTTATTACGGTCGCCCGACCTACCCTTTAGTGCAGTTGACAAACAAGTTTTAATCGACCTCGCTCTTCGAGATATGGAACTATGTGAAGTACTGCTTCGCTGTATGTTGTGTTGGTATACCTGTTGCTGCCAGTGTTATTGTATACGTCCGTCTAAAGCGATTTGTTTCTCTAGCTAATGAAGTTGAAAAGAATAGGTTGCAATTAAATTTGTTTAAAGCCCATTGCAGTGATTTAGCACAACTGAAAACAGATTTTGAAGACTTTATTGTTCAGTTTGCAGCTAGTAAACCAGACTGAGCTGAGTGTCTAAACAGAGATATAGAAAACTTTGACTCAGCCTGCTATTGAATTTTAGAAGTTCACACCATGATCTTTGATTCTAAAAAACTGATCATGGTGATGGGAAATCAAATGTTGACATCAAATCTAAATCTTTGAAGCTTCCAAAATTGCAGCTACCCACGTTCTGCAGGCAACTGACAGAGTGGACGAGTTTCTGTGAGCTATATAGGATGTTAGTACACACCAAGAGTCAGTCAGATTTCAGAAGCAACAGTGTCTTCTCACACCTCTCACATCAAATCTGTAACATTGTCTGAAGGAAATTATGAATTAGCTTGGCAGATGTTAACTGAGGTATACCAAGATGTGTAGCTACAATGCATTGGGAGAACATAATGAACGTGCCAGCAGTAACAGAAGGTTGTCTGCATAAACTAAGATGCCTAGTTGATGTAGGTGCTCTGAAAGTGTTGAAGATTCCATTGGACCAGTGGTACTTTGTGATGTTGAACATTGTGTTATCTGAATTTGATGCAGAAATGCAATGTGATTTTGAGCTGGGGCATAAAGAAGTGAGGATGTCTAAATTTGTGCAGGTCACACACTTCTGGAGAGGAGAGATGTGGTGCTCAATACTGTGTGTGTTTCAGTTGCCTGAAACCACATCATGTTAATGTATGTACTTCAAAACTTGCATGTGCATTTTGCAATAAATGCCACCACACGTTAATTCATCCTGATTCCACATCAGATGTCAACAAGGCTAGTAAAAAGGTGCCACCACAATCAGTTGATGGGATGGAAAATATTGTTAGCCTAGCAGGACATACCTCTACATGTGGGGAATCTACACAAGCAGTTTCACTTACTAATTCCAGCGTTAGTGCTGCCACTGTGATTCCAGGTACAGCAGTTGTGAGTGAAGGATGCCTACTGATACCGGATAAAGAATCTGAAGAATTTGTGAAGACATAGGAGTTTCCATCGGAGGTCACATCTACCAATTAGTGGTCTATTCCAGTCAGTTGGTCAAGCCAATAAAGGTGCAGTAACTTGTGTGCTAAAATCGATCCTTCATAAGGGTTTCCAGGTAATTGTGGGTACATTAATCCTGAATAACATAACCTCAAATTTGCCATCTGTTGCATTCCCTCAACATGTAAAATCCCAGTACGAAAGTTTAGATCATGCTGACCCAGGCTTCCATACTCAGGACCCCATTGACATTCTGTGAGTGCTGATGTTTGTCCAGAGATTTTTGATGTGGGCGGTATCCAGGCTCTACCGGTTATCCAGGAGCTTTCCACAGTAAACTTGGTTGGGTCTTAATGGGAGGGTTGATCAAGGTTGCCCTAGTAACCCAGATGGCCTTGTTTTACTATTTGTTACTTCACCAAACCTTTCAGATGTGCTGCGGTGATTCTGGGAATATGAAGAGTTGCCAACAACCAAACATACTGATCCTGAAGGGGATCCCTGTGAAGTTCATTTCAAAGAGACCTCCACACATAGTCCAGATGGACGATACATGGTAAGAATTCCCTTCAAAGATGTGGAACCCAACCTGGTTAAGTCACATTTGAATGCTGAAAAATTTTTGAAAATAGTCTGGCACGTCAGCCACAACTGAAAGAGTATTCCAAATTTCTCAAGGGATATGAATCACTTCGTCACATGCATCTTCTGAGTGAAGCTAGATGCACCAGACTTGGTACTACATACTCACTACTGTGTCCGTGAAGAAACCAGCTCGACGACAAAATTGCGTGTGGTGTTTGATGCTTCTGCAGTAGCATCAACAGGTAAGTCTTTAAATTTTCAAGGGATCAAAAATGCAAAAGGATGTAATCGAAATCATCACCCAGTTTTGCATACAACCGATTGTGATAAGACATTTGCAAAATGCATTGGCAGATTCAAATGCATAAATATGATTGGCCATACCAGGTAATTTTGTGGCGCGAGTGTTATAATCTATGTATTCAAGAGTATCAGTTGCACACTGTTACATATGGTATCTCCGTTCTTAGCTATGAGGACCTTCCACCAACTATTGACGAGCAAACTACCCCACTGCAGCAAGGGTGCTAAGAGAATGTGTGATTTGTGGATGACGTGATTACAGGTGCATCTTCAGTGACAGCTGCTCTCATTCCAGGAAGAGTTGATAGCGCTACTCAAGATGGGTGGTTTTGAGTTAAGGAAATGGGCCCTGCAACCATCCTACTGTGCTATATGCCATTCGAGATGGCCACAGAGAGTGCCCTCTGACATTTGAAGATAATAGGGATGAAGACAAAAATCCTGGGACTAGAATTACAGTCCAAGGGAGATGTGTTCTCATATCATACTCACAGTGTCAGTTCTAATAATATTACTAAATGTGTGATGTCTGAAATAGCTACCCATTAGGTTAGATTGGCCCAGTTGCCTTCAAGGCTTAACTGTTTCTGCAGAATCTATCTATGGCATGTGATGTCTCGTTGCACAGCTTGACAGTTTACACGTAGTTGCCATTCCTCATCTAGTGACACAAGTTGAGGGTGCAGTGTATCAAATTCATGAATTTTGTGATTCATCAATCCAAGGTTACGCAGCAGTTGTATACCTGCGGAATGTAAATCAGTCCAAATTTATTGGTGGCAAAGTCCCATGTCGCACCATGGAAAACTGAAAGTATCCCTCTCCTAGAGCTGCTGGAAGCTTCTATTTTAAAACAGCTTCCATTTCTTTTTGTATTCTATACTTAGATTGGCGGTTAGGAAACTTTTCATGTCAGGATATTTTAATATCGTTTTTCGAAACTGGGAATGGTAAAAATTGGAGGCAAGGTAGATGGAAAACTGAGCACCAGTTTTAGTGCCTTCTGCATAGAGCACCTTCCTGGGGCCTTACTTTTGAGAAAAAGAATGCAAGAGCCACGTGGCTAAATATGTTTTCTAAAGAAAATAGCTGTTCCCAATTGACATTAGTAAGTTTCATAGCCACAAGAGTCAAGTAAGACTAGTACCCTGTTGTTCACCTCCACCTTTAAGTTTGAGGCTACAGGAACAGGGGCTTACTCAATCCCTGGAGGATGGGCATTGTAAACTGGGGATGGTGGCATGCTTCGTACTCCAGCGTCGGCATTTCCCAGCTGGTCGATGTGGGTTGTATGTCAACAGTGGTGCCAATGTGGTTTGGTGGAACGACAGCTCCTTCTGGCTTCCACAGACAGTCCTTGTTCCAATGATTCTCCGGGCACCATGCGAGATGATGGTATGCGTTTAGGAGGCACAACTGGTGATGTTTGTACATCGGTGTCTTGGTGGAGACTGATGTTTGTAGTCTCGCTTGGCTTCCCCAGCTCGATCGACTAATTTAATTCATACATGGTCATACGAGTCTTGCTGTCAGTAGTACGTTCGAAATTTGGTAATAAAATTCGGCTGATTGAGCAAAGGGCCGTAGCTTCATTGGTTCTTGGGAATACCCATCGAAACATTTGTTATTTTCTTTGTATGAAGTTCTCTGCTTCCTTGTAGAGTACCTGGGTCTAACTATAGATCTGTGTGGATAGCCTAGCCAACACGCACACTCCCACGAACTCTGCCGCTATACAGTAACTGAACTGTTACCAGTCCATTAAAAATTCCCCATACATTTCCCACCATGGGAGAGCGAGGCACTCCAACCCACTGTTTCTTTAAATCCCTTCTCGCATTCCTGCATGAATGCAACAGGGTCTTTGTGTGGGCGACCAGCAGTAAGATATTTGTACGTTATCTATGCCTGTAGCTGGGTGGCCAGGTGCCATTCCAGGTTGTATGTATATCCAGGAAGGCCTGGACCCACAGGAGTGTGAGATGTGTTTCCTTAGACATCTC
Organism: Dryococelus australis; assembly: GCA_029891345.1. NCBI lineage: Eukaryota > Metazoa > Arthropoda > Insecta > Phasmatodea > Phasmatidae > Dryococelus > Dryococelus australis. The sequence continues at coordinate 23,440,653 of CM056994.1, read as the reverse complement.
TCGCACCAGTATATGCCCCGCCCAGGACATGTAACTTAGTTACAAAAATTCAATTGCTGTTGACAGGACACTGATATCTTCGGCTAGCCCCGAAGCCCGCTTGTATAATGGTGTTCACCCTTAGCATTGGGGTATGGTTGGTCTAGTTCCTGCCTGTCACTGCGCACAGCTATTCGTCTGACACCCCATGTTGGAAGCCAGAAAATCTCTTTACACGTGTCCAATTAGACTGACTGGACACGTTAGTCGAGGATTAAAGCAGCTTAGGTAGCTGGAAGGAGACGATGGGCGTTGGCTAGTGCATATATACTCTTTACTTCTAGTTGTGTATTCTAGGTAGATATGTCATTAGACAGGACAAATTATGTATGCTGAAACAGATGTTCAACAGACTAGCTTCTTTAGACCAGAAGATGTGGTTGTTGCAGCCTAGGCACACCTCATACCAGTCAGAAGTTCAGTGATAATTGGTGTGGATGCGCATACAGTGGAAAGTCAATGAACACAACCAGAGCAGAGACGTGACTGTGCGTTGTCAGAGTTCGGCGGCACGGTCCCATTCCACCTGACTATCCTGCGTAGTATGGGATGATTCTATTCTGCTCCCTGTGCTTTCTGCCACTCCTTTTATGAGGCATAAGGTAACAGCACTATAGTTCACACACCACACTATGACAGAAATACTAACAGTGTGACCCAATAGTAACTTGCCAGCTCCAGCTCGAGCTCGATAAGTCCCCCTACCTTAGGTGGGCTGATCAGGGAGGCTCCATGTAGACCGCCAAGCCTCTACTGGTGGCGTGTTTGTGCTAATATGCCCGGAAACACTGAAGGCCACAGTCGCAGCACACTATCCAGTGCGAATGGTGAGAAGCAACATGGGTGTCGTGCCTCCTTGTGTGAAGGTGTTGCTAGTGGTTGTGGCATCACTGTTTCTCCTTCAACAAGCACTGACAGTGCTGATGTGTAGCTGGGGAAGAACAGGTACCATCAACAGTGGATACAAATAAATACCCTGGAAATAAACACAGAATGGTAGAAGGCAACGTATGTTTACTGAAAGCTCAATAAACACATCAATTGTGCTAATTTCCTACAAAGTTGAGGAAAACCGCATGGTACCAGGTGTAGGTGGCCTGGTTCTAAGTAAAAGGGAAATACTGGTTCTTGACGAAAAATAAAGAATTAAAGTTAAACTGCTAAATAAAGGTATCTAGGAGACAAAGTGAAGTAAAAAAGAAAAAGTTACTGTTTGTAAGTCAGGTTGACTGGTTGTGTCTGTAGTCTAAGATCCAGAGCACTGACAGTGCTGTGGGAGGTCACTAGAGATGCGAAAGAATGACCCTGAGACTGGCAGCATTCGGACTTACTTGCTTGTCCGCTGCCGGCACAGGAAATGCAGAGGAAATGCGACATCCTACGGCCCTGGGTGGCGAGAGAATCCACTCATCGGCGAATCTGACTTCGTGCCTTGTCTAGTGTGCTAGGCCTTGCCAGAGGTTTGGGCAGCAGGGTAGGTGTGCGATGTGCCTGCCAGGTTGCGTATCCTAACGGTGCGAAGGAAAAACATGGAAGCTCCAAATGCCTATAGAGGCGGCAATGTATTGTTCATGCCTGTACAGATGGAAGAGGAGCTCTAGACGATGACTCGTATCATATTCAAATAGATGTAGAAGTGGCACACGTCAGTCCTGAAGATCATGCCCTTGCCTATGTCCCACAGGCATGGGTGAGGTCGGTAGCTGGGGTAGCGATAGGGTGCATTATCAATCACGCTTATGCCCCTGTAATTGAACGCAGAACCACAGCTTTCAGTCTTTCTTAGGTACGAGATTCATGTGGGAGTTGTAGGGTGAGTTAGAGGGTTCCAAAATTCTCTGGTCCTTCATGTCGTTTCCCAGATCTATTATTAAGGTCTCTTCAGTGGGCAGACAGCCGATTGTAATCAGAGATGTAAATTATCGTCCAGATCTCGTGCTGGATGGATCGAGTCTGGCGTAATAACCCCCCCCCCCCCGGCCAAATGCGCCAGCGTGCTCGCCCAGTACCTACTGCAATTTTTAAAACTCCGATTCGTTGAGTTTTTAATAGATCCACATGGGATCTATGGTTGCGAGTATTTCACATGGGTTATCATTTCCAATTAATGGTTACTATCTCATGGTCGCTCACATAAACTCGGCATTGTCCATGATCAATAATGCACTGATTTAATCTAAGCCATGGGCAGCCAAGTGTAACTGCTACCGACTATAAACTCAGAGGGAGCTGAGAGTCTTAGTGTGTTCACATTTATCATACGACTGTCATCTACCCATAGGGTCCCATCTGGCAGGGCCATTTGACGTTTTGATTTGCAGGCGTATGTTGTCTACTTGCACTGAATTAAAATCTAATGAAGTTCACTGAGGCCGCTCAACCAAATAAAGAGAATACATAGTCTCCACTTATATGGGACTATGGGTAGTGCCAGATCCTCATTTAAGCACTGGATTCTGGACTTTGTGGTGGCAGCACCCTTCACCACTGCAGCTGTTTCAAGACTTAATGGTGAGGGTTGGTCTTTCGGTAGCTCCAGTAGCCGGTGGTGCTGAGGTTTGCTCAGATTTAAATGGTGGCACTACTCGCCCGTCAGGCTTGTGAGGTCAGTCCTTGTTCCAATGTCTACTGGGGCAGAACCAACATTTAGGTACAAAGAGTGTGCGTGATGAGGGTGCAGGCACATTCTTGGGTGACTTATCCGGCAGAGCTTTTACTGGTAGCTGCCTTTTCTAAGATGGCCTGTGCTGTGAAATCCTGTTAGGCTAGTTCTATATATGCTGGTTTGACCATGAGGATGTTCCTCAGGCTGTGTAAAAGCATCCTGCTCATCAAACGAACAGCCTACAACTGGAATCGCTGCTAGAGTGGACCGAGCTCACCACTATTGGGTGAAACCTGCAACAATACCCAAGACCACAGTGTAGTGGTAACCAACACCCCTCGTCTCATGCCTTCTAAATACCTCGCTTTAGGTCTAGCAGAAAAATCCTCGACAAATGCACCAGTTAGTCGACAGGGGAAAAGGCAACGGTTTTTATGGTTATTTGTTTGCTGTTCTTTTGAAAGACACAAAGTGTAATAAGTGGTAAATTAATACGATTATCGCTTTAACTATGCAAGTTGTAAACACATAATTTATGTCAAAACGTTACAAGTTTATGATGACAAATTACGGATCATTAAGCAATCCTGTACGATTCCGAACAGAAAAAATAAATTCCAGCGTAATTTCTCTCCTACAAAACATACATTTGCGACAGAAAATTTGTATTACGAGGCAATGTTTCACATAGCGCAGTTTATATTCCACAGATGGTAACGTGACTTCAGAAAGCAAAACCAAGGCAACATATTACACAAAATGGTGTCTGTTAAAACCAGGCAGACGTGAGATCTGTGGTAAATTTGCACAGTTTGGTGAAAGTTAACTTAAACACCAAGAAAGTTTTCGCACCCGTCCAAACGATATCGGCTACCCTGAGTCATACATTTCCATGTCTTGTTTACACTTCATGTCGTGATGCGATGTAAATTTTTTTTGTAAATGCCGTTTTATCCTGCTTTATGCAGGAACGATTAGTTTATAAAAATTTTTAACCGGGGAAAAAAACAAAGCAAATGGCAAAGTAGCGAGACTACTCTCATTGAACATTTTAGCTGGGAAAACGCCTCATGTGGGGATTTTTTTTTTAGAGTTTTACTGAACAAAGTTGTTCATTCCCCAAGGGTATTTACTCATTAGGAATAATACTTGTTGTGCACTGTCAACCGAGACCGGGTTTAAATATACCAGTACAACTGCTGATCCAACAAATCCACAAAAATATAGATTGATAATACATAATGGAAGTGAGCTACTACATAATAAGTATCATGGAGTGTAATATCAATTGATGAGTTTGATAATACAATTCCTGTTAAACCACCTAAGGTAAATAGGAATACGAATCCTATTGTCCATAAACATGATGGTCTAAAGGTTAATTTTGATCCATGTATAGTAGCTAATCAACTAAATACTTTAATACCCGTGGGTACAGCAATAATTATTGTAGCTGATGTAAAATATGCTCGTGTATCTACATCTATTCCTACTGTAAATATATGGTGTGCTCATACTACAAAACCTAATAAACCAATTGCTGCTATAGCAAAGATTATTCCTAAATTTCCGAATACTTCTTTTTTTTTTCCTCTTTCATGTGAAATAATATTAAATAATTCCAAATCCAGGTAAAATTAGAATATATACTTCTGGATGTCCAAAGAATCAAAGTAAGTGTTGATATAAAATAGGATCTCCTCCCCCGGAAGGATTGAAGAATGATGTATTTATATTACATATTGTAATTGCACCTGCTAGTACGGGCAATGAAAGAACGAGTAAAATTGCTGTGATTACAACTGATCAAACAAACAAGGGTATTTGCTCTAAAGTTATCCCTGGTGATTTATAGTATTACAATATTGGTAATTATTATAACTATAATTAATATAATTGTTGTTGATATAATTACTTATTCTGATTAAATCAGACTTTTTAATTGGAAATCAGACTTTTATATTAAATAAGTTAATTTCCTCATCAATAAATTGAAATATATAAGAATAATCAAACTACATCAACAAAGTGTCAATATCAAGCTGCTGCTTCAAATCCTACATGGTGGTTTTTTGAGAAGTGGAAGTTAAATTGTCGAATTACACAAACAAATAAAAATGTTGTATCAATTATTACATGAATACCATGGAATCCTGTTGCTATAAAAAATCTTGATCCATAAACTGAATCACTAATAGTGAAAGGTGCTTCTACATATTCATATGCTTGTAATAATGTGAAATATAATCCTAGTAAAATAGTAATTGTTAATCTTTGATTTATTCCTTTTATATTATTATTTAATAATCTATGATGTGCTCATGTTACTGTAACTCCTGAAGTTAATAAAATTATTGTATTTAGTAATGGAATTTGTATGGGGTTAAATGATATAATTCCTATTGGAGGTCAAAACCAGGTAGACAGTACTCTTCGTTGTATCATACCCAGGGGCTCACAGGGGTATTTGCTAGAGCAACAGATCCCTTGCTGCGACCTACACCCAGTAGTGGCCCATGTAGCTCAATGTTTCTAGTGTCTGTCTGCCAGTGGTGGGAGGCTTCCTGGTGCACCAAGCTAGTCCCGACAGCCACTGCTGGAAGTACACCAAGATAGGGAGGGTACTGTGTCATGTTCTCAGTGGACAGCAACAATCATTAAAGTGTTTCCCAACTCCTATGCCTTTAAAATAAAGCACGGCCAACGGAGGGAGGACAGTCGTGGTCCAAAACGACTGCCATGACTGCTCAAACTCTTCCTACCATGATGCACATCTCCTCATATAACTTCCTCTCCTTTCAGGCATAAGGGGTGCAGCCCTGACACACACACACCTCATACTTAGCAAAAGGGTAGATTTAGAAACACGCCAAGCGAGTGTCTGCGCTAGCCACTCCTAGTTAGCAGACTGACTGGGACAAACACTGCACTAACCAGTCTGTTAGTCATAACAGTACATAGGAGATGTAGGCCTCTCTATTTCCCGCTCCCACGTGCGTATTCCTAGGCAGTACCACGCCATTGTACAAGTGCTAATACAGGATACCGGGGTAACAAATGAGGTAGCCAACCCAGGTCCGGAGCCCGCCACCTGGAATCGACGGGACCGTATTGGCCCTCACACTATCAAAGTCCTGCAACCTGCTGCCAGCGTCATCAGCTCCAGCCAGCCTGCACGAGCTACACCGTTTTCGGCCGAAGCACTCCAGTAAGACAGGTACAAACAACACATCTCACCAACCAGTCACACAAGTAGTCGTTCCCACTGTGAGAAACTTTGCACCAAAACTGCCTTCACGAAAGCCGGTTAATACCATAGTCATATAAATTTTTGTTCCCAGTCGCCAACCATGTGTCCAGCGAGGGTACCAGGCACAAATCTTACGCAAAACCATTAAAGTAACTGCTCACAAGAGTGTTTGCTCTCAGGCTAACAAAAACCACGTTGACAGCGGAATTAATTCTTAGCCTGGCACGCATCAAAGGACAGGAAATAAAGTACTCAGTCTGTAACTTGATAGGAACACACACAAAAGACAATGCATTTTCACACAGTTGCGCATTTACTACACTATCTTATCATGAAACAGCATCCAATTTCCAGCCCTGTGCAACTCTGGTCTAACACAGCAGATGTGTTCAAGCACCAGATCACATCCCCTGTGAATATGTTTCACAGAATGATGACAATGTAATGAAATCTCCAGAGGTTTCCATCTGGTGTGCTTTCTCGTCTGTCAGCTTGTGCGACACAAACCACATTGCTGTTGAGTATTGAACCATTCTCCGAACTTTTTTTTGGGTACAGTGTTCAAATTAAGCCAAGTTGGACGCCAGCTGAGCTTGTTTAACCCTACGCCACACCGAGAACAAGCATAAATAAAATTTTATAGTTTGGTATTGTTTTATTTGACACTATACGACAAGAGAAAATGTTTCACATGAAATTTGGAATTAGCTACAAAACAGATCATAGTGACAATAGAAGTTCTTGTACGCTAAAACTACAGCTGTACTGGTACAAATAGGGAATTTGGAACCAGATACAGCTGATGATATTAAAGTCAACATGCAAAACAATCTTGTGACAAAAAAAATTCAAATACTGCCTCAGATGTATTATATCTATATTCAAAACAATGTTGACCCCTGCGAATATAAGTGCATACTGAATCAACTAACACACATCTACAAAGGTACTGGTGCTGACAAAATTGTGTGTCATTCATATAACACTAACAACATTACTTTAAAACAATTGTTATACTTTTGAAAAACACAGATGAGTGAGACTTGTACAAAAGTCAAAGGTATAACCACCACCAAATAAAAATTTACACATTTAAGCAATTAAAAATATACATAATATTCGTCGTGCTTATATAAGCGTTTCTTTTTGCTACCTACATCATCATGGGCAATGTGTTAAATAGTAGCAGTTGCACACAAGTAAAATAAGCATTACAAAATTCAAGTTTTGCAATTGATAATATTCTCTTATAACAAATTAGATTTATAAATTTTTAATTAATCAATTTCATCTCTGAAATTTACTGGTTTATATTTCCTTTTTTAAGATAATAAATAAAAATGCTCAGTATTGCAACAAATATCAAGTAATACAAATGTTTATTTCTATCATAGTACCATCAGTACAGTTTATATGACGGGGTAAAAAAAAAAGACATACAATTATATCTCTCCAGCCACTTTTGACACGCACAAACAACAAAGAGCAAAATATACCAATTTTGAGGGAGCTAGTTGAGTCCAGTACACTTGCTATAGCAAAATCAAACATAGAACAGTTAAATTCTAGTTCAATTTTGACAGACTGTATATAATACAAATAATGTGAAGAAAAAACCTTTGCTAAATTAGTACCAGTACAGTCATAATATAAAATTAAAACCTAAACTGAAAATCAGTTTACAAGGACAGTACACTTTGTGACAGGATCACAAAATTGAAGTTCACAGGGAAATACAAAATGTATCCTAATATATGCTGCGCCCAATACTGCAATTCGCTGTGAGCAGAACACTCTTAGCCACAGCTTCACTGCTGGGAGCCATACATAGAACTGTAGCTGGGGCTGCCATAGTATCCTCCGCTTGAATTATACGCAGAATCCCCTGTCATGCCTCGATTTTGGTACCCAGACCCATCTCTATCTTGGTAAGAGTCCCCCCCGGCTTGGTACCCAGACACATCTCTATCTTGATAAGAGTCCCTGCCTTGATACCCAAACGAGTCCCGATCCTGAAAACCAGCAACTTCACGATCACGGTCCGCATACCCAGCTGAATCTCTGCCTTGGTAACCAGAACTGAATGATGGCTGATCATCTGAAAAAAAAAAAAAGAGCACAACAAAATGTTTTGCTCAATTCATTGAAACTACATTATATACATATTGTATTTCGGAATGCATAGGGCGCACATTTTTACCAAAAAATTGACCACAGAAAGTGAACTGCAGCTTATACACGAGATATTGGAATAAAAACCCCCCAACCTTATTTAGAAGTTTGTCAACATATAGTACATTTTAATGTTTTAATTCTTAAATGCAGGAAGGAAGGGAAAGAATTATGATAAAAACAGGAGGGGAAAAAAAAAAAAAAAAAAAACTCTTGCAGTTATTTGTTCGCTCACATTTATAAACAAAATAACATTCAACCTGCACATGTAAAATGTAAAAATTTGAAACTCATCCATAGATATCTTAAATTAGAAAATAATTTCTCTACTGTACCAGAGAAAGATATTTAGATTGCATGCCCGCCATGGCTCTTCTACAAGTGTATATTGATAAGAGGCCATTATGTTGAACATGCTGTGGTTTTTGCGTTTTCAAGTTACGTTTCCATCTGTTAACATCAGTGGGATAGTAATCGTGCAATGAACATTCGCAAACATTGCATCGTAACACAAATGTTTTGTAGGGAGAAATAAAATCTGAATTTATTATGTTTGCACGGAATGGTGACTTAAAAATATCCACAGTAACACAAAAATTCAATGCGGTCTATACTTGAAATATTAATTATCCCTAGTCAAAATCTTCTGGTGCAGCCTACACACGCACGCACAAAATACAGTATTATTTTCAATAAGAAAGGAGTTGCGGACTGGCAAAAAATCCACAGTTAATGACTTTGCCTTGCTGGCGCATTGGAAATTTTGTAGTAGTTTACTTACAAAAATTATTAAAGAAATGTTTCACGTTCACAAAAGGGTTGTGTTCTCATTTCAACTCGAAAAAATGTTTTCACAATCAAGTTTAGCTATACAGTAAAACCTATACAATGTAGAGAACCATAAAAACTTTTAAATTATTAATAACTTATAAACAGCCTCGTGACAAAAAAAATACTAAAAGTGAAACATTACAGCTTCTAAAGCTCTTGTAAATACAATCACACTTTTCAGTCTGTTATAGACTTTTGCGTTGGAAATGTTTTTCCTACATATTGATACACCGGAAGAAATCATTTATGTAATATGTAGTAGGATTATTGATCCAAAGATAATTTAAATGGAGATTAGGTGGGAATAGGCTGCTACGCTACCAATTACATTACAAAAAGTAGACAGAATGAACACGTACTCTCACAGCGGTACTCCCGGATACACACACACACAAACAAAAGTTAAACCAACACATTCTCCAAAACGGATATAATTATATCTTTATATCATTCTGTAATTAAGTTTCATGCATACACTCGGAAAGCTGAAACTTCTAACCAGTACACACAAATCTCGCTAATACAATCTTATAGGAGTCTTAAATATCAGCACTTTACTTACAATAACGATGTTTGTATTAAACAAGCTAAATTAAAATAAATAATAGGAAAAAATTTACTGCATAACATGGTCTTAGTAATGTCTTTACTCGAACCATTGAACCTGCTATAACTGAAAGTCAGTGTCCAACAAGCATTTTATGTGGTCCCAAATCAAATCCCTTCGTAAACAATGCTAGAAAAAGTAAGTATGCCGCACTGAACTCTGTATAGTACTAATTAAGGAGACATGCCGGGCACTTTAAAATTTAGGATGATGTCATATCTCTGAAACCATTCAACCCATTTTTACCAAATTTTGTTTGCTCACAGCACAAAACTGTAAGCATTGAATTCAAATGCCACATAAAAAAATTAAGCTTTTACATTATAACTCTAAAACTACTGACACAATCTTTGCCAAATTTTGCGCTTATGATCATCCAGGTAAATCTAAGTAACGGAATTTATTAGGCACATATTGGCAAAATGGCGGCCATTGTAATTATCTATCACAGTTTGACCAGTTTTGCACCATTTTGTAAGATAGTGTGACAATTGAGACATGTGTTTCAATTGTCACATTTATATCCTCAAAACCATTTTATCAATTCCAACTTAACATTGTATGCTAGCAGTATATATACAAAAAAATATGAAATATGTCTTCATGGAGCCTCTTTTGTCTTCCATTTTGTAAGATAGTACATTACTAAATAAAGTTTTCATGTAGAATCACGAATATAATTGTTCAATACCTACCAATTATGGCAAACAAATAGTAGTACAGCAGGTAATGTTAATTGAATGTTTTAGGTATTTCAGACACTTGCTATCAAAATGGCAGCCATATAGATATTCTAGTTTTGTATGTTATATAATAAACATTGTAATTTAATTTTAATCAAACTTTGTATGCTGGCTGTGTATATATATATATGTGTGTGTATATACATATACATACACACACACACACATATATATATATATATATATATATATATACGCACGCACGACAAGAAGATAAGCATGTTGGATGCAGTGCACATTATTTCTTATGCATGGAAGGAAGTTACACAGAAAACAATTGCAAACTGCTTCAAGAAAAGTGGTTTTCCATGTTTAATGGTTGGCAATGACGATTAAGCCAATTGAGCCAAATGTATCATTCCCCTATTTAGTCAACATTGACCCTGATATGATTATTACTGAAGAACAGTCAGTTGAAGATATTGTACGTTCCCATGTCATGGACAGTCAAGACCAAAAAGATGACTAAGCTTATGCAGAAGAGGAAAAAGTATGTATGCTCACCAAGCACGAGGCATTAGAAATGTGAGGACCTACTGCTCAGGATTCAAATGTGAGGACTGTTCTTTTTTTTCAATGAGCTGAATGTCCTTAAAAAAATTGAACATGTTAGCAGACGAAAATCTCAGACTTCTTTTCAAAGTCTAATTAAATGGCAAGTGTGAACTGTTGTAATGCATTAGTAAATAATCATTCCAAATATGTATTACCTTGATACTTATTACGTGCTTTATTATGAAAATTCCAAGTTGCAACAGAAGTTTTAAAGAAAGTTCTAGGCAAAGTTTGTAAATATTTCCATATTTGTCAATTTATTTGGTCTATCTTCAATATTTGCAATACTTTTTCTTGTTACGTATATTGAATTTGTAAATGTACTCTATCAATTTTGGTAAAGCGTTCCCTGCAATTTTTTTGTAAAATGATTTTTGTATAATGTTCATAGCATGTCAATGTTGATTTTGTACAACTTGAATTTGAAACGCTATACTGCATTTCCCACATTCCCGCTTATTAAATCATTTTTGCTGGATTCATCCTTAAAAAAAAAAAAAAAAAAAACTGTACTGTATATCGGATGATAAACCCATCATTGGTATCAGTTACAATCGGCCATGGTTCAACCAAACCAACCCAAATTACACAATCACGAATGCACTTTGTTATCTTGCAGGCAATGTTTTCAAAAACCAATAACTAAAATTTTCCAAACAAAACTAATTTCTTAGTTTTACTTTTATCTTTTAGTAACAGGTGATGACGTGCACTAGAGCTGGTGTACAAATTGCCAATGTGGTGAATGTAGGAAGGGGAGGGGGGGGAACTACACACGTAAAGGAATTAGAATATCTGTTAAAGTGTAATCGCAGCTGTAGGAAAATGTACAAGAGAAGTAAATACATGAACTGCATAGGCGAAGGAAGCATTCTAAAAAAAGAAATGTCTACAAACATCTAAATTCATCAACAAAGAGTCATGAAAAGCTTTGTATGGGGTGTTGTTTAGCTAGGAGTCAGAAACATGGACCCTGCAAAAAGCGGAAGCACTGAGACTCAAGGCATTTGAAATGTGTTGTTGGCGTCGACCTCTAAGAATACCTTGGACTGATAAAATCACAAACGAACAAATGAAACACACATCTTGGTTGAAACCTTAAACAAGAGAAGAAATAGTTTTGTTTGCTACTTGCTTCGTCATTCTGACTGGTTTGAAGGGAACCTGGAAGATAGGAGAAAAGGTAGACCAAGAGTAAATTTTATAGACAGCATTAAAGGCAAGCACACCTATTTTCGCTTAAAGTTAGCCAAACAAAGGAAACGTTTGGAAGACATGCATGCTTCCAAAGGTTGAGGAGAAGATGAAGAACCGGTGATTTGAGATTAAACGGAAACTGATATGGCTACCTTTGGTGTTACTACATATTTAACTCTATAGAAGCCATAACTGGTGAAATTCGTAACCTAAAATGTAATTGAAACTCATAATTATGGCATCTGCTTTGAGTTTGTTAAAATTCATATGTAAAATAAAGTTTTAAAGCTATAATAGCCATTATTGTACATTTTCTATCACACAAACAACAACTGTATATTAATCTATCATTCCCACATTGTATATACATATTTCGTCCACAGCATTACATGATTCATAAATCAATTAATAACAATATTTATTGTTTTATGTACGAATCGCCATGGTGGTGCCATTCATTCAAAATCAGAATCGTAACATTCATTTTATCTATAAACAAAGTCTCTAACCATTCCGTACCCACGAGAGCTCATAAAAGCATGAATACATAAGTATGAAATTTATTATAGCCAGATGTGATAGCAGGGGACGTCATTACAGTAGCAAAAATTATTCGCAAAAAAGATACTACTATATACTCTATTTACTAGCATTATTTTTTACAGGATTTTTAGTGCAAAAAATTAGGGTGCGCGAATTATGCAAGGAATCCACAAGACACGAGCATGTAAACATTAAAATGAGGTCCACTGTACTTGCATGTTATGGCTGATTGCCAGCTGCTGCCTGTACATCATCAGTAGAACTAATTACAGGGACAAAATTAATTAATGAAGGGCAATCGTTAGTATAACTGCACATTATTTTACTTTACCGTGCAGCTGAATGTAGAAAGGGTGGGGGTGTGTGTGTGCATGTGCGCGTGTGCACGCGCGGCGCGCATACACGCATGTGTACCCTGTAGGTCTAATGGAAATGCAACAGTTTTCAACATTGTGGCGTATAAGCAAAAACAAAAATATTTTAGCTATCAAAAACATACCACAAGACAAAAAGGTGATGAATATGTCCATATTTATGCAAACATTAGCAAATTTAAATCCACACATAAACCTGAACAGCACGCCACAAACTGATCCGATATTTCTGGCCGTTGACATTATATACTTGCCGGCAATAGGAACATGCCATTTAAAATCACAATAAGGGTACAATTTCACAAGTAATCAACATGCCAAAAGTATGTACCAATGCACAAAGCAAGGTAGCAAATACAGTGTAGATAAAGGATGCTTTTCCCAGGTTTTCACGGCTTTTTCCTGATTTTCCCGGCTCTTGTGTTACAAGTCCATGGTCAATAATTTTCCAATGAAATAGGAAAATTAACAACACTCCTTTACCATGTATACACTGTGCATTGTATTAATTTATGGTTTTAAACAATACCACCATTTAAATCATCTCACCTTCTCCCGAAATAAGATAAAACTGTACATAGTCTAGAAGGTTTACACAATAGTTAGAGAAACAAACATAAAACCTAATATTATGAATCATATCACTACAGTAAAATTATAACATACAACATAAACAAACCACAAAAAATTTACTCAAAAATGTGTGCAGCAACTCATAACAAAGGCTATATACTCTGTTTCGTATAACTTCCATAAATTTCGACAGTTCTAGAAAAGAAGCGCTGCCACCATGTATCCCTCTGCCACAGCTGTTCTGTAGGAGAAGAAAACTATCTTCGTAAACAAACCACGGTCACAGAAAATGGCAGACCATAGCACACAACAAACTATTTTACAAAGTGGTAGACATGTATCGATAATTCATTTCACTGAGCAGACTTCTATAAAGGCACCTATGACAAACAAACTACACTTAATAAAATACGTAAATAATTAACTGCATATATAAAATTCAGACATCACCAGTAAGGAATTCTCGCATATAGATAAATTATGATAAAACTACGCCTTCATTACTCATCTTGTTATTTTGTGGTTTATAATTTGACCAAAATGCAAAATTGCATAGCAAACATTGAGTGGATGGAAAAATACACGTCCTTGAATACTGCACTGTCGTATAGTGTAGTTACTGTATAATTATTTGTATGTAACTTTTTAGCATATCTACACGTTTTCCACAATCTAGAGACTTTGTGATCACTTTTAAGTTACTCAGACATTATATAAAAATATACAACTGAAATAATTTGTATCAGCAGTATCTTGTATTATTACATTTTATTTTCCACCTATAATCACATTTTTTGCAGGTGGTCTTGCGCAAAGATGTATGAGAGTTGATTCAGTACAGCCAAAAACCATTCAGATGTCTCAAATGAGTCTACTCATCTAACAGAGTTGATCAAAATGTTTGGAATCAATAAAATTACTTGTTTCTCCTCACATCTAGTTTACAAATAAACATCTCACGATTACAATTCTTCAGATGGTAACTTGACTTGTGAGGCAGCTGCAGTGGCTGCGCGAACTACACAAGATATCTTTCTCTTGTACAGCAGTGAAATTTTTTCTCATGTACGACTTGAATGTTATTGATCGAATAATGTTTACTTAATTTTACGTTGCCTTTCTCTAACTTTCCGGACATACTTATTATTATTAGTGTTACATTTTTATGCATAATATGCTCATAATTTTCATGAAAAAATATTCAAGTAAATGACTTGCGTGTGTTGGCAATGTCACATCAGGATTACGACCCAATTGCTGGGAACCCTGTAAAGTTTGGGTCGAAAAAAGTCTAAAATGTCTAAAAATAAATTCAGTAATCCCTTGCCAACCATGTTATGTTCACCCACTTCAGTTATGTGTGGATTTGTTTTTGTAGAATGTTTATTCCAACCGTGATACTAGTATCTATTATCCAAAGTTTTCAGTCTATGGAAAAATAACCCATAAAGATAATAGTGGTCCCTCATTTTTCAAGCTAACACCATAGACTGACATTTGTTGACCCAAGCAGTGTGAAGCAATAAATTACTTAATGCCAGAAAGGGACAATTGTGTATTGTCTGCCGAAGAGAGAAGGGGAGGGGAGTTGCAGGCAGGGTCAGTAAGTATTCTTTGTGCTAGTCACATGCTGCTGCCTCTGACTTACCCTCCCTGTATTTTTTCCCTTCCATTGTCCTTCCTCTTATGCTGTAAAAACAGGGGCATATTACACACACTAGTTTCTTAATCACTGTATGTACAACTTCAAATTTGATTCAATGCCCTTTTTTTCATGATTATTTTTAAGTTTATGCACACCCACTGCTGCGTAATATGTTTTAAGGTGGGCAAATGTTTTTTCTTGTTAAGTCAATTTTATTTGCAAATTAAATAAATATAAGTGTGTGAAAATAAAATGTTTTTTATCTTACCGGTACAATATTCTGGCGAATGAGGCAGTGGGCATGTATAGGAAACGTCAAAAGTTTTTGATGAAAAAATTCGGGATAATTAATATTTCAAGTAGACAGCACTAAATATTTATATTCCCATAAACATTGCCAGGCCTCATCGTGCCAGTGTAGAGGCCAACACACCGCCTACACTTAGTATAAATTCAACACATTGACGTAAATTGCATCTATCAGCATGTTTTCCCAATGATGGGCCACTATTACTAAGTAAACCAGCCTGCAACGGTGGCAGGCGGGCGGCTGCCAGAGTAATCTTGTAGCGACCAGACCGAAGCAAGAGTACGGCACCCACACACATATTGCGCAACACCAACATAATTTTTTGTTCACTAGATGTCTCATAGCAATGTCTGACCCAAGAGACCTGAGTAACTTGATATTTTAAAATATAAATACACAGTCTAGCCTTTTCACACATTTTTAATGGCCATATCATACTGTGTTTAGGCCTTCTTTTTTACAAGGGCTGGTCCAATTTGCCTTTCTTGGGTATCAAATTAATAAAGAGACGTCTAGTTATTGAAATATACATACATATTTATAATTAATTTGAAAAGTTGTTTTTATGCGCTAGAGACGATTGAACATGAACTTCAAGCAAAAAAATTCCAGATTTGGGGGATACGGGTTAGGGGAGGGCCAAAATTATTTATGACACCTCCCTTTCTATTTCGACCCTACTCTCAGGAACCCTAAGAGGTCATAATACAGAAGTACTACTGTATATTTATACTAATATTGCTACATAAACATGACGGACATGTTCATAAGTGTCGGCTGCTGAGGTGACTGCGGGGTGCAGCACTCCTAATACAATCTCAGAACACATACCTCTACTTATCTGCTACTCAGTAAATAATACTACGTACGAATACGGAGGTTATTTCGCAGCCAATGTGTTAGAGATGGACAAGAATCGTCAACAGAAAAATGTTTTTTGAAATGTCAAGTGGTGGGGTGAAATGTCGAATGCAGATTCTTCGCCCCGAATTGGAACACTTCTGGGGCTCGGCCCTTCTCAGCCAATCACATGCTGTTAATCGGAGAGAGGTGGGTGCACCCTGGTCAAACAAAAAAATGGTTTCCTGAACTTGACAAAGCTACCAAAACTACATGTTTTGTAAGTACACTTTCGCGCTCCACTCTTTTGCAGTTGTTAAATACATTTCTTAACAATGCTTGTATTTATTTCAAATATATCTTTAATTTAGAGATATTGTTCAAACTCCCATGAGCTTCGAATATAGTGTGTAATACATTGAATAAGTTTGTTGGTAATTAATGATGAGTTATGAGCATCGGTCAGAAGCAGGGTTGAATTGTTGATAATGTCGTGTTGTGTAAACATGTAAATAATTGTTAATTCAGTGAGTAAGATTTTAAACCTTATTACGAGAATAAACTAGAGCTACAGAATCTGGCACCAGCAAGGCCACATTTATATATAATTCAACAACAAAGCCAACGTAGTAAACCGTTCGTATACGAGAAAATTAGACGCAAGTACAAACAATTTTGCGGACTGGCTACGCGGGTGTGAAGTTGGAAATGCATTGTTTTGTTTCATTTGTTTTTCCAGTGAAACCTAATGATCTTGTGTGGACTGTCAATGGGGTAAAAATTTTAAAACATTTGGGAGATAAAGTTAAGTCATAAATCATGTTCGCAACATACAAAAAATGCCATAAAATTTTCATTGCTTTGTAAGATGAACATACATTGCCAGTTAGATAGCTCGTACATGTTACGAATGGATATTTTTTTAACTATATTAAGATATGCCACTTTCATCCTCTAATTTAAATTTGACACGAATTTTGTAAGTATCTAGTAGGCTATGTAAATTAGTATTTGGTTTTAAAAATATTCGTGTTAGTATAGTTAAGTTATTATCGTCATTAGTATGGTAGAATTGTTATTATGTTATCTCTCATCTCATGTAATGTACCACACCATGTAGGTACTGGTTGGAAGGCATATAACCTAAACAAAATTAAAACAAATACATACACATGGGAGTGATTAGATTTGAACCAACGGCCACAGTATGTTGACCATTACAAATCGGGCCATGATACATTTTTCTTCAAACCACCACACTTTAATTCATGTATTTAGCTACATAAGCTACACTTACTTACGGCTGTCGTACACAATTTATTTATCACTGTGCCTATTTAAAAAATGATATGAGTTAGAATCGCTATAGCCCTCCCAGTTTCAAAAGTCAGCAGCGCAACAAATGTTCATTATGTTAAAATTTTGTACAAATGTATTGTGTTTCTAAAGTTTTGACACCAATAAGATAATGATGTTCAAGTTATGTAACATACGTGCCGAGTGAGTTGCGAAACAGTTGGCTGTTCTAGTTGTTGAGGTTAGGTGGAAACACAGACATGAAATGTAATGTTACATGAATTTCATATTCGTATTGAATTTTAGTTCTATTTTTGGTTTCAGGAAGCGTACACAGTGTTGATTTCATTAGATGATTCTGAAAAATAAATGAGTTACGGCTAGCGATGTACAAACGTGATTTTAGTGATGTAAACCTGCAACGATTACAATAGACAAACCTGTGTTCAAGAGGTGAGAATTTTACAAACACAGTTTGCAATGTCATGTAATGTAAATTTGAAAACCATAATACTTAAATTAGAAAATTTCACGTGCCAGAGAAAGAAGTCTACATTGCAGCACTTTACAAGTGTATATTATAAGAGGTTATGTATAACAGTTGATGTTTTTGCGATTTCCACACGTTTCCAATGGGTTAATAGTGGGAGGTAATTGTGTTTAATAAAACATCGCAAACCCTATGCCGACACAAAGTTTGAAAATTATTTGAATTATTATGTTCACGATGGTGATCTAAAAATATCCTAGTCATTAAAAAAACACTTATATTAAATTAATATCCTATAAACTCTGTCACTACAAGAAAAAACAGTATTGTTTTAATAAGAATAGTCGCGTACTGGCAAAAATCTTGTGTTTGCCATTAACATTTTTAATTTACCTACAAAAGATTAGAGAGAAATTACACGTTAAAAAGGGTTGTGTCTATACAATCGAAAAGTTTTACTAAGTTAGCTATACAGTAACCTAAATGTGAGATCCAGTAAATTTAAATTGTTATTTTATACGGCCTCGTAAAAAAATATACAAAGTGAACATTACACTCCGTCGAAAATAAACACTTTCAGGTCTGTTAAACTTTGCTAAATTTTTCCTAATATTGATACAGAATGTAACAGTAATGTAATAGTAGGAGAATTAGTGTTTCAAATAGATAATTCAAATGGAGTTAGAGGGATTCTGCAAACATGAAATTCAAAAATGTGCGATGAACACGTACTACTCACTAGGGCTATCCCGGATACACACACACAAAAAAAGTAAACTAACACATTCTCTAACGATCTGAATTTATATTTTATATCATTTGTAATTAAGTTTATGATACATGGAAGTGAAATTCTAAAGAGTACACAATTGTAATATTTATAATCTTATATAGCATTTATACAATATGTTTGTATTAAACAATAAATTAAAATAAAGATCAGAAAAAACTTTGAAACTGGCTTTAATCATTTACTCGAACCAGAACCTGTATAACTGAAAGTAGTGCCACAATATTTATGTGTCCATCAATCTTCGTTACTTGCAAAAATATATGGCAGCACTGATTTCTGTTTAGTACTAATTAAGTAACATGCGGCACTAAAATTTCAGGGTGATGTCAATCTCTACTTGCAAGCCCGTTTTGTTCTTCCGCCAAAATGTAACATAACATGCCACATAAATTCTGTCTGAACATATATCTATACTGCCAATCTTTGTCAAATGTGTTGCGTTTATATCATCAGGTAAATTAAGCTAATGGAATTTATTTTAGTTCTTTGCAAAATGCGGTTTAATTATCAAATCAAGTTTGCGTTTGACCATTTCAAAAACAATTTTGTTATCAATTGTCACATTTTATGCCTATAAACCATTATAAATTTTAATGTATGCTCAGTTATTTACAAAAAAATATGACTTGCTATGGACGCTTTTGTTTCTTTGTGATTACATACTATACAGTAGAGAAACACAATATTAATGTTAATACCCCAAATTATGCAACATAAACAGAAATTTAATTATTTTGGTTCTCTCAAAACACCATAATATTCTAGTTTAGTATGCAAAATAACTTTAATTATTTTAACAAACTTTTAGCGGCTGGTTTATTAAATATCATAATAAATTATATATAGAATATAATTATATATACAAATATAATATATATTTTGTATATTTGTCGTGTTGTAAAATATTAAACAACCCACAAATGATTTTTTACTAGATATATATAACGCATGACAATAACATTGGATGGTGCAATCTAGCATGACAAGAAGTTACACAGAAACATTGCAAACTGCCGAAAACCTTAATGCTGCTGACATTAAGCATGAGCAATGTATCATGCCCTCATTAGCACTGATAAGTTATTACTGAAACACAAAGAAGTCGTTCACTATTATGTGACAGAGACCTGTGCTTATCAGATGAGGTTGTATTGTTACCAGCCGAATTGAAATTGAGGCCTACTCTCAATTCAAATAGGTGTCTTTTTTCAATGAGAATTCCTAAAAAATGTGACATGTTTAAAAGACGATAATCTAGATTTCTTTTAAATCTAATTAAGGGCAAGTGGAATGTGTAAGATAGTAAATAATCATCCAAATATGCATTACAACTTCGAACTTATACGGTCTATGTTCTGAAAATCCAAGAAAAAATTTTTACACAAAGTTCAGAAAGTTTGTAACACCTTTCACAATTGTCAAGTTATTTGGCACAATATTTAAATTCTGACACTGAATTGTAAATGTCACCTATCATTTGCTACAAGTTTCGCATTTTTTGTAAAAGATTTTGAAATGTTGCATAAAGATGTTCAATTTTTTTGACAACCCTTGAAGTTAGAAACGCTATATGCATTTCAATGCTATATAAATCAAATTGGGTTTTTAAAAAAGAAAAAAAAAAAAAAAACTGTACTGTATGGATGATAACCGCAATATTGTATTGTTTAATCTTGCCATGTGATTCACAACCAATCCCATTGACAATCGGCACTTTGTTCTGAGATGTTTTCAAAATGCCGAATACAAAAGTCTCCAAAAAAACTAATTCTATACTTTATCTGTAACTACCGGACTTTCCAGCATATCTTGTTACTAAAGGCACTTGTGAGCAACATGCATATGGTCTGTATTACCTACAGTGGCAGGATTTTTAAATATTTGCCTATGAACTTGGCACTTTGAGATGTGTATTCAAATTGCAAAATTCAAAGCTTCGCAGCATGAAAATTAAATCTCAGAACCCAGACTTCTCTGCATATCTTAACACTAAAGGCACTTGTGACCTACGTGCAGTATGTTTTATTAATGTAGTATGCTTAGTTTTCATTTTAGAAGCTTCTGAACATGCTATATTTTAAACACCCCTGTGAGCATTCCCGATGCAACCATCTTGAACATGTGCAGTTCTTCCACTGAGCACGACCTTTTATCCTCCTGTATGGGGAATGATGAGCACGACCTTTTATCCTCCTGTATGGGGCATGAGTCAAAGTTACTGTCTTGTCCCGACATTGGCAATACAGATTCGAAGCAAACTTCACTTCAGTAACATTTTGCCGCAACAAATTTTACCAGAAGAAATTTTTTTTTCTCCACTTCACTATAACAAACTAGTCATATTTTTGGCCCCTTGAGGTTTGTTATAGTGAGTTCTACTGTATTTGTTTACCATGACATAGCACATTACACGTAAACGATGGTAAAATTTTTGTCGTAACTGCATTTAACACTGTTACCACTGCACGGTAGTGAACTATAGTATTAAAATTTTTCTTATTGATATGTGTTGGGTTATTTCTATAAAAGGACAGGCCGCAGTTCGAATAACGAAGGAATAACCAGTACAATGAACAAGACATTCAAATCAAGCACACATCTCGTGTCACTCATTTTTTGCGATACAAACTTAAAATATAGCGGTGAACGTGCACACAAATAAGCCTACCGTAACTTTTATTCTGCTCACATTTATATGTATTGCTACTTACCGAGTATTAGGTTTATTGACATTTATTGGGGCTGGGCTTGGGTTTTTGTTGGGATTGGTGGTAAATCAAGTGACATGACTGTTTCAAACACCCAGGGGGCAAAGGTGCAGCATTGTGATAAATAAAGACAAAGTAAATAAATAACTCTGTCATAAAAACAATTCTCATTTACAACATATAAATAGTTCACATCAAATATTTGAAATTACGCACACAGGTCCAGCATAACGATCACCACGAAATTTCACATGCAATGGTTAACGAAACACACTGTTACAGTATATTTATTACTGCTGTGGATACACGGAAACAACATTGTAACATGGTTAGGTAAGTTTCAAAAACACAATGTCTACAAAGGTGGTGTGGCAATTTTAAGTATTTTTTGGAGTAAGAATAATTTACGCTTTGTTTGGTAAAACAGCAACACGTCATGCCATGACTCGCCACGTCTGCCAACTACACTTTGTTTCTGCCCCACCATCATATCTAAATATATTAAAATAAGTATTCAAAAATTAAAATCTCTCTTCAGTTGCAAATTAAAAATTCAAAAATATTTATTATTTTGGTATAGTAATCATGAAATACGCCAAAATTGAAAACTTGTACAATATTACTGCTTATTAGCAAAGTGAAACTTCTAGAGCGTGAAAGAGAGGCAAGCAGCAAGCCTCGCTCAACACAGTTGCTTGCGCAATAAAACAACACCATACCATTACGGCCTACTCGCAATATTTTCCGCTGTTATTTTAAACTGTAAAAATAAAATATGTCGCCATCAGGGGCACCTAAATAAATAAATATTCCAATAGGCACCATTTAATTTACAAATAGTATACTAAAAAAATTGGTTCAAATATCTTAACTGTGAACTATTTCTTACCAGACATTGCCAACACGCCGCTGCTCTCGCTGTCCTTAATTCATATTTAAAAAGAAATAGATATTACAAGTTATAAAAGATATTAAAGTAAAGTTTCATTTATACAATAATACAGTACTCTAAAAATTAACCAGTGTTATATATTTGAGGAATACAGGTTATTGATAAAACAGGTTGACATGTCATGCCTAAAGTGTTTTTTCAAAGGTTGATTTTCGTAAGTAGCTTCCAATCGGGAATGAACTATATACCTGTTAATACAAACTTCATTAATACAAAGAGCCAAATTTTAGAACCATTTCAGTTTTGTATTAAAGCAGTTACACTGTATATTAATAGCTGGATGTCTGCTGATTAATTTGATACCCAAGAAAGGCATATTGGACAACCCCTTGTCGTAAAAAAAAGGAGGCATAGACACAGTATAACATGGCCATTGAAAGAGTGTGAAAAGATTAGATTATGTATTATTAAAATATACATGAAGTTAAATTTTGGATAACTCGTGTGCTGGGACTAGCAGTGAATACATTGCCATGCACACGTAGCAGGGTGAGCGAAAAGATCCTCTGCAGGGCGGCCGGGCCGGGCACAGCGACTTGCATCTGTAGAACGGTCCTGAATCCTTGTCGGTCGCTACAAGCTCCTGAATTTTAAAACCGCTTTCATGTTAAAACACTGAAATTTAACACCGAATTTCACTAATTTTTGCACCAAAATCAGGCGTTCTATTTTATCAATTCCCGGGGTCCCTATAAATACGTCATAATTTTGGTATACAAAATCGTGTCACTTGTTCATTTGTCTACAAAAATCTTTCAATTCAGACAGTGCCACAGTCTCATAAGAAGAGGTACAGAAGAAACGCAGTCTCATGAAAGATTTTAAACTAAAGTCTCTCACAACAACGTCCAACCACAGGCAATAAAATAAATGGAGGCCCAACAGTGACATAGCCATTACAAAAAGGTACCTTGGAATGGTAACCTACATTAATCATAGCATTTGTTTACTCTCAATGTTTTATTCATAGTGCAGCTGTGATGCAAGAATACATTGTGTCCGTGCCATTTGTGATTACAACCTGTATCTTATATTTATTGTACGTGTTTTGTGTGTACACAATCTGTGAAAACGAATAATGCAAACAACAGAATAATAAAGTTATCTCTCTTCCTGTAGCAGAAGAATTGCTATTGCTGTGTATTTGGCGATAAACAATTCCCACAATTCTTCAATGTGACTAAATACAGGATAAATTTAATTCATGCTTATAAAATAAAAATTATCCTATGCTAGTTTGAAAACTGACAGACCAATTGCTAAGTTATATATATTTCAAATTTGTTTCCATCGTCTGCAGTATTGTCTAGCATGATTTTTCTTTCATTTTAAACTATAATAGGTTTGATCGAAAACAATGAAAATGTAGTTAACAAAAATTTAATTGCTTTATTACATTTTTTAACTCAAAGTATCGAGGGTAGCGAACTGAAAACTGTACTGACTGTCGAGTGTCAAAACCATGGTATCGTCCCACCCCTAATTAAAATGAAAATACAGCTTTTCAAGTTTTAAAGCACCGCTTTTTTACCCTTTCAAAGTGAATAGATTTTCCAGCACAAAAGTACAGCATTCTGCACAGAGACACACCAAAACGCTGCTTCACTGGGTATACAACAATAAATTTCGAGAGAATAATCTAAAATAAAAAGGGTGAAATATAACAGACTACTCTGGGAGGTAAGCATCTTTCCAACACACATGATTTACATAGACAAATCTTCTCCACTGACCTGCAGCCCGCTTGTAGTTTGAGGACCAGCGGTCAGAGTCCCTGCGAGAACTGTCAACATCCATCATTTGGGGCTTGACTGGAGTGTCAGAAAGGGCAGACACCTTCTCTAGCAGTCCCGTCTTCTTGATAGCAGACAGCACTACCTGGTAAACAAATTGATAACTATCAGTACTATTAGTAAGTACCAAGTAACACAACAGTGATACCACTCTTCGCCATCTACATGTGCGCCCATCGAGGCAATAATACACAATAACAAGTCTATTCTCGCACATTATTTAAATGTGCATCATAGGTACATCTTTCGCGCTAATTACAACCCACAATATTTTCGTTTCCTGCCAATTACACTTTTTCTTTATGTTATTGACAGTGGACAAATTACACATGACAAGAAAACAAGCATGTTGGATTCAGACCACATTTTTTCTTATGCATGGAAGGAAGTTGCACAGAACACAATTGCGAACTGCTTCAGGAAAGGTGGTTTTCCATGTTTAGTGGTTGGCAATGACGATGAAGCCAATTGAGTCAAATGTACCATTTCCTTATTTAGTCAACATTGACTGACATGATAATACTGAAGAACAGTTAGTTGAAGATATTGTTAAGTTTCCATGCCATGGAAAGTCAAGACAAAAAGATGACTAAGCTTGTGAAGGAAAAGCATGTATGCCCACCAAGCATGAGGCATTACAAACTGTATAAACTGTCAGGACCTACTGCTCAGGAATCAAATTTGAGGACTGTTTTTTTCAATCAGCTGAATGTCCTTAACAAAAAAATTGAACATGTTAGCAGTCAGCAGCTGAAGCAGATGAAAATCTCAGACTTCTTTCCAATGTGTAATTAAATGGAAAGTGTGAATTGTTGTAGTGCATTAGTAAATAATCATTCTAAATTTGTATTACCTTGATTCTTATTTTTATGTGCTTTATTATGAAAATTCTAAGTTGCGACAGAAGTTTTTTAGAAAGTTGTAGGCAAAGTTTGTAAATATACCTATATTTGTTCTATCTTCAATATTTGCCAATGTTATATACTTTTTCTTCCTACGCATAATGAATTGGTAAATGTAATATATTATATTTTGGTAACGCTTGTCAATGATGATTTACTACAACTTTAATTTGAAACACTATACTGCATTTCCCTCATTTTACACTTTCCCCACTTTTTACATCATTTTTTGGATCCCTTGAATGGTGCAAAAAAGGAATTCTACTATATATATGTTGGCAGTTGATAGGTATTTGGTAAAGCAGATTGTAAAATGTGGTAATGCTTTTATTATGATTAAAGAGTGAAAAAGTTGATAAATGCAGCATAGAATAAAAATTTGTTTTGTGAAGAGTATCATTATAGACACACAAGAAATGTACCATTTCGAGTATGTACACAAAGTTTCATAAAAATAGAATAAAGGTGAGGACAAAATAAATACTTAAGGTTTGGCTCCATCCCTTTTGCAGAAATTTTTAGTCCCCCCCCAGCATTAAGTTGGATTCACAGTAATTACAGACAATGTACAATGATAGATAATTTATACTTTACAATTTGTTTTATATTTCTGTGTGTAACTTTTAATTGTATCAGTTGCTTCTTGTAAAAATCAAGAAAATATTCACATTTTATACCCGCCATGGTACTGAAGGTATGTTTAAAATGGGCCTTGCTCTTTGGTGTTTACTATGGGTTGCAAGGCAGGCTACATGCAATTAACTGGGTCAAAACTAGGCCAGCACTAAGCATTGAGTTACTCAGGCCAGTGGTTAACCATACATCTTAAATCTGTGAAAGTAACACTGAATATATTTACTTTTGACGCGTGATGCATTTCTGCGCTTCTAGGAAGCACTCTATGGAACGACCTCGCCCTATCTTGGAGCCCACCCATACTTATGGCGCAAGTCACACCACAAACAGTAGTAGAGCGGGACACGTGCCTATGGTTACATTGGGGCACCCAACTGTACTACACATGCTCCTAGATTTTCCTATTCACCCAAGAGTGTTCACGCCTACACCCTTCTGAGAAGATTGTAATATCTACAGACCCACCCACCCCCATCCTCCAGGAAGGTTGAGACAGTTTCACAGCACGCCGTTGGAGGGTCACATGAATTCTACTGGAGTGCCACAGCCTCCAACTGAGGCGATCGTTATGACAACACCTCAGGCATAGACAATAAGAAAACCCCTTACAAGTGAGAATAGCTGCCCCCTCACCATTCTGAGGACCAACAAGCTCTCAATTTTAGTATAAAATGACTAGCACAGCAAGCATCAGGGCTGTCTGCTGCACCTTCACCACTATTATAGTCGGAGGTATCAGCCATGGATAAGTGCTTGCCAATACTGCTCTACCACTGCAAGGCCGGAGATTATCTAAAGGGTGCGCTAATCAATAGACCCTATTCCCACGGTATTCATGGCTGGAAAGCTTTGCACGTCGATAAACAAGTATCCACCAGAGGGTCCTCGGAGTCTTCAGCAGCCACCAACTCCGGAGGATCACTGTCATCCAGAGTCCCGTCTCGTCAGCCACCTCCAGCACCAGTGCTGTTGGACGCAGACACAGAACAGAGGGTCCTGCTGACCCCACTCTTGTCGAGCCCGCTCTTTCTTTTTTGTCAATCACACAGAGGTAACCAGGTCACAACTATGTCCCCTCTTGCTCTAGCCAAGCCATTATTCATTGCCCTTCTGGCAATGAGCTCCCATAAGCTTAAGTTCCTCCTGAACACACCTGGTATGCAATTAGGGTTTTTATTAATT
Organism: Dryococelus australis; assembly: GCA_029891345.1. NCBI lineage: Eukaryota > Metazoa > Arthropoda > Insecta > Phasmatodea > Phasmatidae > Dryococelus > Dryococelus australis. Next base: position 23,413,617 of record CM056994.1, on the reverse strand, counting down.
TTTGGCTTTTAATTAATCCTCTCTAGCCAAATTCGTTATGCTAAATACAAGAATTAGCATTCCATTTTAGTTACCTTAGCCTGATTTTCAGATAAGGATAACTATCACTATTCTTGGCTACTATTAATTCTTTTGATTCATGATTACGAGTGCAGACCCACATGTCCAAATACATATTCAATAAAAACTTATTCTTTTAAAAATTTATTCTATTATTAATCATTCTCTTCATTATATTCGTACCCTACTTTAGGATCTTAAGGTCGAGTAAACTCTTAGTTTATCCTGAAGGAAAGCAGACAAACTCACGTATAAAGCTACAAAGGCAGATACCCACAATCTAAAGAGGCAGCCAGAATTCTAACAATCAGTAGGCACACATTCGAATGTGGAATCAAGTTGACTCAAGTACCTACCTACTCCGTCACTGATGGAACCAGCTGGACTACATAGAGGAGTGGTTTGGCCACCCGATCCACTACAGAAAGAGAATCATTTTAGCCTTGCTGGAACCCAGATGTGCACCAGAGTTATGAACCCCCTCGTGTGGCAGTGACTTAACTGACGCGGCGCTGCTGTGGAATTTGCCACTCCCACATTAAATGCAGCCAGAGTAGGTTCTACGTTGTTAGTAGTGGGAGCACAAGGAACAAAGATTTTTCACAAGTTTGTTTAATGTGTATTATTAATGTATTATAAGGTAAGTTTCTTTATTAATTTACAAATTTCATTTAATTTGTGGATTTTAAGTATTATTTAGGGTTTTAATGAATTTGATTTTCCAGGTCTGTATTAAAATTATCGCAAGCGAATTCAATCTTCAGTGTGATACCCTAGGAAAATATATATAACAATATTAATTCTTTAACTTCATCTGACTTAAGATTTAAAATCTATTAATAACAAATTATTGAGTGCTGCTTTTATTCTCCGATTTTGAAGAACATACGTGAAATTATTCTACCTTCGTTTTGTATCTTTACTTAGCGTGACCGAGACTAACACAGATTTCCAACAGCTTAAAAAAATACTTTTGTGTATGAACATAAGTGAACAAATTATTTCACATTTTTATGAAACAAAGTTAAAATATTAAAACGTACTGTATGCTGACAAATTTCTAAACATGTTTTGGGGTGAAATATTTTTATGCCAAGTTTACATTTCTAAATCACCTAAATTGTGATGTGTGCATGTGGATCTGTTTACTGTAAATTGTAACGTATTACAGTTGATATGTTCAACATTGTATAGGATTTGTTGTAAAAAATATGTTTTTTATTTTGGGGAAATTTTCATCTAAATTTTTTCATCCTAGCACTTTCGTACACCTCTGTCCGGAAGTATGCTGTAGGATTTGTTATCACAACAGCTTAACTTCATGATTGTCGATTACAGACTACTAATGTACTACTCCAAGGAAAACTGAGTTAAAATTGGCTTATTCAGAATTAAAGAAGTTGTAGAAGAACTAGCCAGAGTAGCTTCTGGTCAAATATGGAGATCCCTTGTTAGGCTTACATAGACATTGGTTAAAGTATACCTCACAAGAAACACCTTCCTTGACCTGTGTGCAACAACAAAACCGCCACAGCACCACTCCGCTGTAGCCAACACTGGCCACTGTTGAGGCACTTCCTGCCACAGCAAGCCAACAGGAGAAATGTGTCACGGCCTGACATCCACAAGTTAAGACTGACATCCACAAATTAACATCCGTGCGAAGGGTGGTATGTATTACTCTAGATTTTGTGCCTGCGACGAAGCCACTAGGCCCACATAGATTAACGGTGGAGCACCAAAATATGATTAAGCACAACCTCCCCTTCCGTATTTGAAATTTTAAATTTCCGTCGCAATACTGACTTTGCATTAGTCAAAGCCCCCCGAAATAAAAACTCTACCATTAAAATAATCGTTAGAAATGTGTTAAGATTCGCATTTCCGAAGTTGAATCTAAGACTTTTGTACCTTTAAATTCCATCCTCGAAGTAAAACATCTTTGAGTAAAAAGTTGAAGATTTTTCCACCAAATGAAGTTTTCATCGAAACTAGTATCAAAACCAGCAGCCAGTATCATTTGTATGGGTGTGCAAATATTTGAAAATTTGTGAACAGTATTTTACGCATTACCGTACTTTGAGGCCTCACCACAAGTTTTTGATGAAAAATTAGGTATAATTAATATATCAAGTAAAGGCCACACTGAACTTTGGATTCCAGTCAATATCGTAACTGTATTTTTGCGATTTTTAAGTGGTTTTAGTTTTTTGTTAGGATACCTATTTTTTGTTACGATACCCTTAATTTTTCGAGATGCTCCCTATTTTTTGTTATCCATTAGGTAATTTGGGCATTTTGAGGTTAGGTTTGTCTTCTATTTTTTAAGATGTGAATCCTCATCCGTTTTAGTGTTTTAAGTAAATGATTTAACAATTTAAATTTTTGATTTGGATTTTGGTTATAACTTTTGTTTTGGTGTTAGGGACTAGTTTTTTTGCCCTTAACTTAGTAGTCATGGTTGTTTGAATTTTTAATTGGTACTAACCGGTTGGATAAATTATTTTTATTAATTTTTCTAGGCAGGGTCCTTAATTGGTTTTTACTGGAAGCAGTTAATAATTCATTCTATGCCTTTTAAATCTTGTGGAAAGTTCGGTCTTGTAACTCGATCATGTTCAATTATTTTTAAAATGGATTTGGAATATAAAATGGTTATTTCATGTCCTTTTGTCATCTCTGGAATCGTAGACTTGCAGTCAATAGTTCCCAAGCTGCTACAAGAGATATTTGCAGTTAGTATCGAGCTGAAGTCAGCCTCTGCATTTTTGGTACAAGGGGACAAGGAAGTGGTCACGAGATGAGCTATTGTTTGTGGACGGCCACACGTGTCCAAGAAGAGCCATGATTGGCTGGGAAACACGAAGCGCTGTGTTGTGGTTGGAGTCCAGCTGTGGAGAGAGGTCAGGTTTTAAAAAGATGTAGTAGAGTGGGGAGACAGGAGGACATTTGGGTGCAGTCAGTCAATCGGTCACTTCCGAGGCCGTCGTAAGCAGAGGTGCCAACACGTCGAAGAAGGTGGGAGTTCGATTTGTAGGGGCTCCAGTTAGGCAGCATCCTGTGTAAAATTTTAGCTTTAAGAGCCTACGACAGCATATAGTAAGAATAGATGGAAGAAATAGCTGTTTACAGTGATGGTAGAAAATGAAACAAGTTCTTAAGGGTTGGATTTTTTATAGTTACACCAAAATTTGAATCAGTAAACATAAACAAAAATGAAACATTTCAATATAACTCACGAATGAGAAAATGTTGTCGATCTGTGTGGGCCTTTATGAACTTTGAAAGTTTCCTATGTAAGACAACATGTCTGGGAATGAAAGCCTCGGTGAAAAAAATGCTCAACTTCCACTGTTTGCAACAAAGTTTGTACTTTTTCTCCAAAGCTCCACCCTGCTGAGAAAATCTACAAGCTTGCCCTTGAGGAGGGTCAGTTGGAGTGGAAAAAAAAGGGAAGGGACTGTTTTTACAGCAGCAACCTTTCCCTTATGTGTTTCTTTCTCCTTTTCCCTCCCTCTGTGACTATTTTATTATGTGAGCAAGACATCATGCCAGTTAGGGTTGCCTGTAAGCAGCAGGCTGTGGAAAACTGGTGTAGTGGTGTCAAACCAATCCTAATCCTAGTAAGTGTTCTGGAGATCAGTCTCACACACTAGAGGAAAGACTGCTTAATAGTAGTGTAACAGACAATAACATAACACAAATACAACGTGGATTTCCCGTCTCAAAAAATTCATATTTCTATGCCTTTATCATTTTGACAATGCTATTTTGTCTTTATACCATTATTTTCTTGAAATTATCTACCCAGTCACACCAGCATACCAGATGTTGGAAGTCTGTATGTGTTGCTTGTCAATATGCATGATCAGTATTTTATTTTGGTCCCTTGAAAGCTATCCATATAGGTTACAATGTATTTCAGTTTGACTTATGTTAAAATGTCGCACTCTAAAATTTTTTCCTTTGGTGAAAATAGCAAGAATTTTTTTTTAAGTAATTTCTATTGTTTTTACTATAATAGGAATTTCCCACCTTTCTTCTTTTTTATTAAGGAAGTAAAGGTTAGGTTAATAGATTACAGTCGGGACTGTTTTTTTCCTTTTTGCTTTGGTTCGACCCTTAGGAGTAGTGAGCAAGCTCCAGACAGTATGTGGTGTTAGCTGTAACTTTTTCTAACTGCATCAGTACCAATATTTTCAGATAGTCGCCCGAAATAATTCTTAGTGTGGCGAAACTCAGCGAATTCCTGATCAGCACGACCTGTTTATTTGTGGAGTGTACCGAAGCTTCTAGACACCCCAGTCCCGATGTTTCCGAGCCCAAGCTCTGAGCTGACACTGACTAGGCTTTGTGCATGAGCAAGCAGCCGCACAGTTTTAGGGGTACGAGAGGGGAAAGAGGTGGGCATCCCGCTAATGCCATCAGCTGGAACACTTCAGCAACCAAGGGGAAAGGAGGGGATGCGGTAGGTGGTGGTCGCTGGTAGCACGTGATTGCGAGGTGGAGTCTTAGCACATCCTCATAGGCCGAGGCCAATGGCGCACCAGAACAAAAAGAGGAGTGAGAGAGAGCAGGAGTCTGCAAGATTGCATGATATGATTGTGGTAGCATCGAGTCAGCCTTGGAGAAAGGCAGTGAACGCACCAGGAAAATGAGAAAAGGTTTTCTTGAATGTTCTTTCGATTGATCAGGGCATTCCTTTGGAATTTTCTGGAGGATTGGCCCTGGCCAATCTAATAAATAGTAGATAATCATAAGGTATAGTAAATCACTGATTCAGTTCAAGTCAGTCTGGTTGGACGTGGGGCGACAAGTCTAGTGGTCAGACACCTGAGAGAGAGAGCACTGTCATTAGCCGTGTGTACAATCTTCAGGTATGACTGTCTCATTTCTACATATTAGTCGTTTTTGATAGCTACAGTGAAACCCTGTTAACAAATTTTCCCGCTTAATAAGTTGAATAATTTTGTACCATGTCTATTCAAACATATGTAATTTGACCCCTTTAAGAAGTTATCCTAGTTAACAAGCATTATAATTTCAGTCCCTTCAAAAACGTCTTAACAGAGTTTTACTGTATGTTTTTGTGTCTTACGTAAGCCCTCGTTTAGCTATTAAGCAAATCTGCAGTAAACAGTTGTACATGCACACTTTGTTATTTAGGCAATTTAGAAACTAGATATTGGTATACTAATAATCTTTACACCTGAAACATGTTTGGAAATTTGTCAACATACAGCACATTTTAATGTTTTAACTTTGTATCAAAAAAAGTAAAAAAGAAAAACAAAGAACAAATGAATAGCTTTTCACTCGTGAAATAATTTGTTCACTTATGTTTACAAACAAAAGTATTTTGGAAAGCTGATTGAAATCTGTGTTAAAACCAATGTCACATTATGTACTATTTACTTGCTTCAAGTGAACATTAGGGGTGGGAAATTCAAATTCTCAATTATCTAGATTCTTGCTGTAATCGACATAATCAGGAATTGAGAAGAGTATGAATTTCTAATTTTCTATTACTTCAATTATTATTGCAAAATGTAAGTTTATACTTTAATAATTACGTCTGTGTGAATATTTATTTTCGAATACAGTTTCAAATAATTAAATATTCGTGTTAGATTCTAAGTCGAATATAAATACTTCGAATTTTTGAACATTCAAAAAGAACATAATGTAGAATATTTACTGGAAGGGAAGAAGGGTTTATTGTCAGAAAAGGAATAGAAAAAATGAGGTGTCGTATACAATTCTGGAATCCTCTTCAATTGAAAACCTGGGTGATTTTGACAAAGGCATTCAATACATAGATACCATGTGTCCTATGGTTGTACATTTTTGTAGTGCTGAGACTGTACCTGTCAACTTTGACAAGGGCCCCCTTATCTGATGTCACCTAGCCATAAAGATGAAGTGCTTTGCTGGGAAGCAAAATGTCATAGGTCAGGAATAGGTATATAACACCCACAAAAGATTTACAGTGCTAAGAAAGATGCTGCTACCATACAGCCACGTTAGACACACCTAATTAATTGTGATTAGTTATTCTTTAAAAGTAAATCAAATATATAATATTATTCATATAATAGCATTTGTTCTTGAAAGAATTGACATAAATTAATGCAAAAATACAAAAACCTATTTTTTTTTTTAAGGGTGGGGTCATCTTCCTTTCCTGTAAATACAGAATTCATATTGGGAGCAGTTAAAAGCATTTGCAGTCAATTTTTGTGAATAATACAAAACACTTCTTCCATGAAAAGGACTACATAAAATACAATTTGCGCTTGGACGTATTTCAGTATACGTACTAGGAAGTATTCAAACGTTTTATAATTCCAATTTAATTAATTTCAAAAGGCAGTATTTGTGATGTAAAAAGAAAATTACCCATTACAATCATTGTAAAGTAATTAATAGTTTGTAACTTAATGGTTTTAAAAGAATCTTTGGCTATATAATGAAAAAATCAATCAATTTTTAAAGAATAGAAAGAAATGTTGAGTATTACATTAGAACAGCAGGGGTCTTGCAATTTTTCATTATTTTTTTATTATTGTGCACTTTGGAACTGTGCAATTTTTCTTGGAACAAAGATAATCGAGAATTAAATAATCCCGAATTCAAGCTTCTTAAGAGAAATAATCTAGAATAGACATATTTAATAATAATAATGAAAAACCGAACAACAATCGACCCATCTCTAGTAAACCTAAATCAAAATGGAAATTAATTTCACAGAAAATCTTTCAAAATTGGAGAATAAAAGCAGCACTCAAAAATACTTTAGTAATATACTATTTTTAATCTGAAGTCCAGGCAACTTAAACAATTAATATTATGATATATCTTCCTAGTGTAATACCCTGAAGAACGAATATGCTTGCAATGCATTTTAATAACGAATTTGAAAAAAATAAAAATCTTTCCATCCTGAAATATAACGTAAAACACAAAAACCGAACTTTAGAAAATTCCTGTATTCTTACGCACCCACTACGAACTAGGAACCTACTTGGGTCACATTTAACATGGAACGGCAGCGTCCTTTAGTTTAGGTGCTGCCATACAGGAGGATCATATCTCTGGAACACATCCGGGTTCCAGTTCAGTGCCGAGACCTGACCCTGACGTGGGGCTTATCCATTTCCACGGATTGATTGAAACACTTCCTGCAATGTGATATCTCCAAGAGTACACAATGACCACCAGCCATTCCATCCATATGAATCAATATTCTTCAGAAATCCCCAATACAGACTGTAGATGAATATCTCTCAGCAGGGTAGCTTTTACTAACACCCTTCCACTTTGTTAAGTGCCAATCTGTCAGATTAGTTCATAGAATAAGAACTGATGGCATTAGTCCAGCACTAAAGATTTCGCCAGCCTTCAAATCCCAGGAACCTGGTTCCCACATTTTGTCAACCTCTGCCCATCTCCACAAAAAAAATCAAGACTACCAATTGTAAGAATGCCAGGGTCACAAGGATAAGAGGGCGTTGGTGAGGGTAAAATGCAGCATATGTAACTCAAACAGCTATCTGCTCCTATTGCTTATATATGGAATCTGAGAGTAAGAATTTTAATAAGGAAAAGTAGGAGATACGAAAGGGCATGAGAGATAATAAAGCACTCATATGTGAAAAAAAACTGTGAGAGACCTATAATAAAACAGCACTGACCGCACCTTACTAGTTACAATGTCAACATTTTTATTGCTTTCATATTTCCGCATACCAATGATGAGTGTAAAACTTGAAATTTTACTCCACATTTTCAGTTTATTTTAAGAAATGTTTCAAGAATTGTCATATTCTTGAACATTTGTATAATTTCTTGATGGAACCCATGAATTACATCATAAAATAACTACTGTATTACTAAAATCAAGATCATTCTACTATATGGTGAATGTTTAATCTGAGAAACTACCCTTAGCTCAGCCTGTTCCAACTTCCTCAGCACCCTGGTCAACCAACTGACCTGACCAACTTGGTGCAGTAGCAGCCCATAATATAAATGCTTCTTACCTCTTCAATGTTCTGCGTGGATTGATTAGGCAGGAGGGAGTCAGCGAGGCGGCGTCGCTGGGCCTCCAACATGGCCTCCTGGATCTGTTGGAGCTGAATCTCTTTCTGTCGCCGCACTCGCTCCATCATCAGAGCCTCTTCCTCTGCTGCCGCAGCCCTGCACACACACACAATACACTTTCAGACGATCCCGGTACACCACACTGCCAGCCACCACAGACAACAGTGATGACAACCAGCTCGGTTCAAGCTCTCTCCACAACCCTGACAATACATTATTATTGTTCATACCCATTTTGTTTAGCCACACCATATTACTAAGGTTGTGCAAATACTGTATTGGGCAGAGTAGAAGACAACTTCAAATATAAGAATCCCAAATTTTACGCCAGGCTGGAAAAATTAATTAACCATGAATAGAAGACCCACTTACCTCTGCACTAAAACATCCCCACTTAATGTAAATTTTAATAATGAATTTTTATGTGGTCTATGGCAGTTACACAAACATTTGTAAAACAATATAATTATAAGAATATATCAAAAGAACACAAATACTTTTCATTATTTTACGGTGTAACTTTAAGACATCTAATCACTATCTGTAGCATCACTAGAATTCTCATTCATGGAATGATCACCTGAACTAGAGTTGCAATTTTACATCATTATATCCAGTAAAGAACATTTGCTATGGTGGCGTAGAAACTTCATTGCTGCCGCAGTGTTGTTTGAAATGGAATATTTTGCCACTGCAACCTCGTAAGATGCATCGTATTCGCTAATTCAAATTGAATATTAAATCAAAGGATTTTGTTGAAAAGTACACATTGCACCAATTATTATTTCTAATAAATTCAATAAATACATACATGTCTGCAAGCTAGGTAAAAGGCAGATAAAGAAATGTTTTCCACTGATTTCCCAAAAAAAAAAAAATTATCGTAATTTTTGGCCATGTAATTACACATATTGAATTTCATGATATACAAACCTAAATAACAAACCGAAAATTAATCCAGGCTTAAGGAATACTTAAAAGTAGCAAACATATTACACAATACTTTAAAATCGGTTTTCATCACATAAGCATATAAATGCAAACAAATACTACAGTGGACTGTTAATCTATCACTATTCAGGCGACTGCCAAAAAATGTCCATACAAACGGGATTTCAGTAGATGCGGTTTCTGACATGTGCATCAATAACTAGAGGTAAACGAATTTCGTTAATGACGAAATCGCAAAATTTATTGGTTTTTTCCTCACTAACGGATATTTCCATTGATTTTAGGCACGTAATGAAAATATTCACATTACCAAATGTGCTATCTCACAATTCCATACAAACTTAACAAATACGAACTTAATTTCTCACCCACCATACATTTGTAATGGAAAACTTGTATAATGTTGCAATGTTTACAAATACATCACATTTTTGCTGTCCCACAGATGGTAACATGACTTCAAAACCAAACCACGATAGCATGCAACACAAAATGGCATCTATCAATGTGTACTTTCCCTTGTTTTCCAGGCAGAAATTTAATTTTCCCTGACCTAATTTTAAGAATACTAAAACATTGAAAACCACATTTTTCACTGCTGACAGAAAAATACGATTCAACAAAGTATTTAAAAAATATTTACACTGCAAAATACTAAGCCAGCAGGGACAAATTTTATTCGTCCAATATTTTTACGATACACACTACTGACTTTACATTAAGTCCCCATTAATAATACACTATTATCCCAATGCCACTTGGATAAGATATAATATTGACAGTTAGCAAAGTTAAAAATATAAATCTTAAAATGTTTGCACATAATTACCCTTCAATATCCTGTACTATCCCAACCGAACAATTTCTGTAGGGTAGCAATGATTTATATTTTACCTGACCCAGGTGAAAATTCCGACATTTCTCTGCCATATGAACTCCTCAGACCTTTCACTGTTACCAGGTTTCACCCGTGGGAGGATACCCTATCATAGCTGTGTGGCACGCCATTTTGGGTTTAGTGCAGCATTCATATCTCATATTTAAAAAAAAAAAAAAAAAAAAAAAAATCAATCATGTACAATCCTTTTACAGTCAATACAAACATCACCTGCAAATATTTTTATGGGAAAACTGATGACCAATACTTTATTAATAGTGAAAACTAACACAATGAAGGGCACGTGTCAAGAATTTAATGCATTTACATAAGTTTTCCGCATTTACAGCTAAATCATAGAAATGTAGCATTTTTATAGCGAATAGTGTAACTTTTCACATTTTATCGTGGTTATTTCGCAATTGCAAAATTATTGGGACTAACCATGTCCATAGCATTGGTATAGCATATTGGTTCTATCGGCAAGGAAGTGTCTGTTCGTACCGGAATTAGTAAAAAAAAAAAACTGTGTGCAAAGCACTACACCTTGACGCCAGTTAACAGCCAGCGGCAGTCAGTCCACAACGACCCTCACAGCTCACGCGACACGTAGGTGAGCACGTGCTGCGCAGACGCCACAACCAGAGACTTTTCCAAAACGGGATAAGTGATTTTTTCTCCAGTGCTTTGTATGTTTATTTTTTGATCAAGTGTTATAAAAGCGCAATATGTCTTTTCTAAAATATTGTGCAACGTTATTTTTAAATTAAAATGGGCACTGCACGAAGAACGAGGACATTAATATTCCAGCATAAATGCCCATAAACCAACAGTCATCAAACACCAATATTTAACTATTTAAATTGTTCTTGTCACTACGTATTTCAATCTGCTTTGTGCCTTTTCATTTTAAAGATAAAAGTTTTACTCTGCATGCATAGCACTTCCAATCGTGTGAACCCCGTAAGCAGCCATAGTAGGTCAGTGCAACCCCTGCCTCTGGGCAGTCCTAGGAGAGGTGGCAAGGTAAGACATGGCCACATACAAGTCATATTTTTGCACTGAGTTAGATTCCTTAGTTCACTTTAGCTTATCGGTTAACCTTGCTTTGCACCACGTTTTGCCAGACATCCCCAGCATAATGCTTCACCTTGAAATTTGTACCTTGCTTTTTAAACTTAATTAGAAGCAAGGAGGAAAGATGTCGCAATCCGTGCAGCCCGCGCAACTTGGAATCGGGTGCCATCTGCCTATGTTAAAGACTTTTGCCATGTAATTTCTGCTTCATTGCCACGAGCAATTAAGGGTCAATTAGTATGTATGTATTTTAGGATTTTGTCAGGTTACATTGGGTTATGGCCACAACATTTGCAACCACGTGGTTAACAGCCGCCAAGCCCATGTCTGCGCCATCCTTACGCTTAAAGTGTTCTTGCAATTTTTCCATGATTGATGGTTTTTGAAAACGACCATGCTGTCTTCGCACTAGTTTGATTTTTCACCATCAGGAACATCAGACACGTTTGTACGCATTTAGATACAACCATAATAATTTTCTGAAGAGCACCGTAATTATGTATGACAGGATTAAAATGATTTTAACAGAAAACATTGCAATTTCAACTGCACCACCTGGCCCACTAAGAACTTCACCCAGCAGCATCCGCGTCATTTAAGAATGCTTTCACGCACCTGCATGTTTATTGTGCCTATTCATGTTGTGCCCCAAGCTTTGTATAAAAGTTATGTAATCTGTACGGTGACATTATTTTCGTTCTAGTCTGCTAAGTGTATAGACCGTCGCCCACATCAGGTGGTTAGGAGACATGTCCGGACGAGTATGTGTTAGTGACTTAGGTAATCACACGTGGTTGGTTTTCATGTTCATACTTCGTTTCCCAACTCCAGGTGATATCTGCAGTCAATCACAGTGGTTGTAGACCCCGTACCCTGTGGAGATTATGCTCTCACGCACCATGGAGAATCATCCATCACTGAGTGCATTAAGTTGAATCAGGAGTTGGGGAAATCATCCACTAGTGTTAGCTAGTCACGCCCGAGATTAAGAGTAATTCAGTGGTGGCATGATTAAGTGGAACAATAAAACCAATTCTCAGTGCACAAAATATTTTATCTGTAGCATCAGCACCAAGAAAACCACTACTTTTGACAGCGTTTTCATAAAATGTTTAGTAACACACTTGTAAAGACGATCAGGTGAGATGAACACACAGAACCTACAGCATCCCTCAGAACCATGAGTGTCTGGGAAACACCGCTTGCACCCACCAACCAGTAAGTAATTAGTGTTAGTTTGTCTCTTGTGTACCAGACGATGTCAACATTTCGTTAAAAAAAACCCCGCAACATTATTCCAATTTGAATTAAATTGAAATGAAAACTTCACTGGCCTATTGCAATAAAATGCAAGTATTTCTAAGTAGATACTTTCAAACAATTCCTAGTATATACTTATAAACAGTTGCACTGCAATATTTTCTTTGAATTTGTTGATAATTTTTTGTTTCTAGCAAATTTTCAGACATAACATGAATGTGTGTAAATTTTTTGAACCAAACTAGAAGTGATATTTTGCATAGCAAATTTCGAACCACACCAAAAGCAACCTAAAAGTTGGGTTTGGTTCTAAATTGGAAAGCTTGACCCATCTCTACTCAAAACCAGTTTCCACTGTAGTCTTACTTAAGTAATATTCCAACAAGCGACTCTTACCTCATCGAACTCATTGCATCACTGTTGTACATCATCTGGTTGCGAGGATTGTCGCGCTGCGACCACGGGTACATTGAGTCACCCTGACGCCTAAAATCAGAGTTACGGTGCTGGTTCTGAGAGAAACCACCCCGTCCGGAGAAACCCCTGCAATGAGAAAAAATTTCTGCAATAGGTGCACCAAATACATATACATAAAACTGGTTGGGAGAATGGAGGACGTGGTGAGATACAAGGATAGGAAAAAGATCCACGTAAAACCATCTCTTACAAATACGAACCCTCGCGGTTTCTATAAAAAAAAACACTCCAACACCTAGTATTGCAATAGTCTCTCAAAGTGAACCTGACATTTCTTAAAATAAAATACAAATTTTTTTTAAAAGGCTGACTTCTGAAAAAAGAGATACCAGAGACATACTAGAGCATTCACTTGTCATTCCAAATGTCAAATCGAGTAGGCAAGAATTTGCTGAGTATTGCAAGTCATGTTCAATGGCCTCAAATGTAAAATCAACATGAAATTTGCATAATTTAATAGTCAGATATAATCAGAATAAAATGATACTACAGAAGGGTTTCTGCGACAGACCCCCCTTGTCTCCAGTCGACTCTCGTACCATAAGCTCATGTACTGATAAACCGTATCCACAGGTACTTTTCAGTGATCCTGGTGAAACTCCTAAATAAATAATAATCAAGCTTACAGCTTTTATCATTTACCGGATGTTGCGTTGAACGAAGTATATTTCAGTCTCGTCACCTAAGATCTCCGCCACATTCGTTTTTAAGCTGGTTGTGTATGCAAATGTCTAGTAAATAGACGTGAAATATGTCAAGTACCGCCATGCAACGCATTGTCTGTCTTCACAATATACCTTCGACGTTCAAATCTGGCCAGTTAACTCCCCTTACATACCTGACAATAGGGGCTGTGGCTACCTAGATAACAGCGTGGTGAACTAACATCCCCCTTTTCAGTCTCTTTCTGCTGCATATCTTACTTCCTCCTCTTACAGGCTGTCAAGAGGGCAAATTGCTGCCTAGCAAAAGAAAGAGTGCTTCCTCTATATCCACCGTTACCCTTAACCAATACTTATGTTAAAATAATACACTGTTCAATAGTACAAAATTTACACACAAAACACTAATAACTTATGAACATCATCTTACACGAAGACAGAGAAACGTACCCAAAGACAGTAATAACAGCAGTATTGTACACCTTCGCTTCTTAAACTGAAAAAGTCTTCCAGAACATTACGCTATAAGTATCAATGACACTAACTTCATTCGGAGCACGATACTTTTCACGCTGCGGTTTTCTCAAGAGAAACATTTCCAACAAACCACTACCAGTTTTAGCAGTAATTCATTGAAAACCAAAACGGTACAAAAATTACAACAAAATACAACTTTCTATTGCATTAACAATTTTAACAGTCCAAGAACCTAGTCGTGATTGACATCCTCTGAAAACTACACAATATTACTGTTTACCTTCACAGGGTAATAACCAGGCCGCGAAGGCCTCTGCAACATTGTGATGGGTCTTCTCTAATGACACGGAGATAATTGAATAAAACTATACCAGGAATCTGCTTACATACTAAACTACATCCTCACACAAACAAAACAAATTTACATAGATCCAAATGCTCCCACTACAAAGAATTATTCCGTCACTTTTAACATGGCAATGCCAGTTCCGCAACAAAGCTTAGAACTCTGGAGCATTGCAGAGTAATTCACATTGCCAATGTTAAAAATGACGGAATAATTCTTAGTAGTGGGAGCTTTTGGTTCCTGGTAAATATTAATGATTGAGTGGTTGGTGATAGAATTATCCGCAGTTTCACGTGTTTATCCGAAGATCAGTTTTAGTGTTAAAATATCAGTGAAGAATTATAAAATCCACAAAAATGGCAACCCTGTGCTATACACTAGCAAATATGGTATACGCTTCTAGTCATATTTTGTTAGGACAAATTCTGTCCAAACACAATTTTCAAAAGGTGTTGAATTTACTCCAGATACAAAAAAATTCCAAACTTTACAGGGGGGGGGGGGGGGGGGGGCAACTATTTTGAGTGATGGAAAATCTCAATAAAAGGTCTACATTCGCTACGTACACTTTACTTGCACAAGGCCAAGCGTGTAAGGGTTGACGACAAAAGATAGAAAGAGACTTCCTTTTTCTTTAGCTACACAACAACGGCCCCTCTCAAAGATATGTAAAGGGAGGAAGGAAATTGCACAGTTCAGTTAAACAGAATTAGGGGAGAGAGAAAGAGAATATGCTAGAATGCCACACTGGTTGCTAGGTAACCACTTCCCCTCTCAGACAGGTATGGGGAGATAGCAAGCCAGGCTCGCACATTCCACTCCGCAGACATGTTGAGAAGACAGACAATGCGCTGCAGAGTAGTGATAAACTGTGGCCTGTACGACATATTTTGCATCCAGCTACTAGGCATTTGCATAACCAGTTACTAGACATTTGCATAAGCAACCAGATTAAAATTGATCATTGCTGGAAATCATAGGAGACTGGTTCAAATATACTTTGATTGGCACAACATCCGATAAACAATACAAGCTGTGAATTTATAATTTATATAGCAGCTCTAAAAAGTAACAGTGGATATGGTTTATCGTAACATGCATCTACGTTACGAGTCAACTGTAAAAAGGTTTTTTTTTATTTATTTTGATATTTGTTAAATTTATAAAATAGTGATAAGAACATGTGTACAATCGCAAACAAATCTCATGAACACTTATTTGTAGATGAATCAAATGACAAAAAATTAACATAACCACCAGTTATGAAAAGTGAAGGCTAGAGACCTGAAAAAGTAGGCTATTGTTTTCTTAAAAATATTTTAAATTTTTTTAGGGGGGGGGGGGGGGGTCTTATTTTTGTCAAAAAAAAGCTGTTATTTTCTTGCTACAAAAATGCAGGTTTCTGGATAAGAATTGCTCAAATCTTTCATGTGCTCTTTATAAAGACATACCCTATTTGAGAAATGTCACTATTCGTAAAACCTGAAATTGGCAATGTTATTCCTATTGATAAGCTTTTTTTTTTATCAATTGTTACTTCCTTGCAAAAGTTCCTCACTACCAGAGAAATACAGTTTCGGTATTAAGATAGAAACACTAGTTTCCTCTATCAACAGACAAAATTCAAAATAATTTCAGATTTTACTTATGGAACAACAAACGCTTGCAATGCACTGCCAAGGGCATATGATTCATGAAAAAAATTATGTAAACCATTTATACACACCTATACAAGAACTGTAAAAAAAAAATAAAAAAAAATGTGCTTGTACGAAGATAAACAAAAATTAAGCTAAATCTGCCTGTACGTATTTGAACCATAGAAACTTTCAACAACATAGTTTTCCATTAGGCACGCACTGGCAAAACTTTAGTTTCTTCAAAACGTGTCACTTTTTACCACATATATTTACAGATGAGTATGATAAAAATCCCATTAACTGGACGAATACAAGTTTAAAATATGTGATAAATTGATTTACAAATATACTCTACATAAGTAAATGTACATGAACACATTTTTCACCGCCGCGCCACTCGCTTAATAAAAATAAGAAATTGTTGGTTCAAACGTGACGCTACTACGAATGTAAACTTGGCGCGAATCCCTTAGATAACATGGTGCTTCGTGGACGTGAACACTATAACAGCATGTTTTCATAATTAAAGAATAAACTTTTGCAGGCCTGTGCAGCATAATTTTCACCCAAAGTGAAGCATCATCTATTACCATCATGTTATCTATGGTCGTAAATACACGTGATTGGAAAGTAAACATATTTTCATTTATGATGATAAATCGAAGAAATCTACTGGCCAACTGATGCACGCATTCGTATTCGAATATCCAACAACACAAAATACATCTTAAGAAGAATCATGTGGCATAAAACCATAGTAATTTGCAAAAATACCACAGGATTTTGTACAATTTGCGAATTACAACTGAAATTCTCAAAAATCTATATTTATTGTTTTATATGTGAAAATTCACGTTATTCTTCACTTTATGCGTTTGCTAATTTTTCAGGTCTCTAGTAATGGCCCATCTCCAATAACTATGGAATAAATGTTTGAATTAACAATTTCAAGTGAGAAGTACAGGTCCAAAAAATAACCACTTGAAATGGAACTTTATAATTACAGTATTTTGGCGTCTATAGGTTGCATGTGTATGGCGCATCAGAAGTCATTGACGAAAAATTATTAGGGATAATTAATTTTTCAAGTATAGACCCACTCTGAATTTCATTCATTAAGTCACAATTCCGTACAATCATAATAAATTTAGCCTTAATTTCTCCCCTACAAAGTATGAGAGACAGAAAATTTGCGATGTTGCAATGTATGCGAATTTACATTGAACGATTACTATTCCACAAACAGAAACATGACTCCAGAAACCAAAACCGTAGCAACATGTTACAAACTACAAATTTTTTCTATGGATGTGCGGGTTCCCAAGCCTTCAGGAAAAAAGTTCGGAAAATGGCTTTCGCGAAATGTTGGGCAAGAATTAAGGACTCCAGAAATTCTTGTTCATTCTCAGAAACTTTAATTAGTATTTTCCGCTGCATTACTATCTTATAAAGTCAATCGTTTGCACATTTATGTAAACACCATTAATGTATGCTATTTATTTTCAGTCTTTCAGTTGATATATTTTTATAAACTTTGCGTAACTTTGTATTGTTCACACGCATGCTATGTAATATTGCGCTAACCGAAAGTCAGTATTACGATTGATATTTTAACATTGATGAATGATCATATGATAAGTGATATAAAACACAACAGAATTCTCCACTTTATCAAATCAATTACACACACATTTATTAATACAATACTAAATAAATTAGTTTTGCTCTGGCAAAAATTGAATAAAACCTTATAAATGACATTAATGCAACACTTACGTTTTGGTTAGTCAGACATACTGAGTGTTGCATCCCATAACGTACATTTTAAACAATGGATAACATAAAAACAATATAACCAATTAAATAAATCCTTACTCTTTGAAGCGCAAACTTTTTTCACTTGTCTCCAAGCGAAATTTATTTACGATTTTTTTCTCACATATTGTTTACTTGACTTAACTTTCATTACGTTGTTATTGTAGTAGTTCAGTTGCAAATGGAAAAGTCACGATGTCAGTAAACAGTAAAAAAATTAGGCGTGTGGAAAATGAATGTCTGCAAGAGAGCAAACCATTGGCTAGATGTGTATCTTACAGAAAGGTGTTAAAATATCAGCATGGGAGCACGTCTGGGCTGCTGAGACACTTGAACCAACAACTCCCATTAAAAAATATTCATCCATAAATTGTCAATATATCTAGTTATTTTGACACACATTTTTCCCCGATCCCGTCCCATTTCAATGAGGGAAAAATTTTTCCCTTCCGAAAATTCCATGACCACAAAATATCCATTTCCGCACACCCCAAATTTTTTACCTTTCCTTCTTGCCTTTAAAAATTTAAACATTAGTATGTTGACAATCTCGTAACATTTTTCAGGGAAAACTTTTTTAATGCAAATATCTTGTATAGGAACTGCATTCCACTTTTTGTAGTCATTGTTTTGTAAATTGTGCAGCCTATAGACGCCAAAATACGGTATACACAATTTTCACAGAATATATTTGAATTTTAAATGTAAATAAATTGCATGATACTAAGTATTTACTCATGTATAACAAGCACTTCTTTTCCAAAATAAAAAAAATTCCTGGGGTGCCCACTATACACTGAAAAAACAAAGTGGAAGGGGGAGTGGTAGCCATCTCAAAGTGGTGGGACTGCCCATTGTCTCATCTCTCCCTCTTACATCACTCCAATCCCTTCTTTTTCTCATTCAGAGACCCTTCAGTTACGTGAAGGTCCAAATCCTGCTCTCCCCCTCCTCCCACCCAAACTAATGGCAGCTTTGGTTTTGTGCTGTGACAGGATACCATGTGTTTATGGTCCCCATCCCCTTGTAAAAACACCCAGATATAGCCAGTCAATAATTCTGCCATCCCTCTTTCCATGGCACAGGCTAGCTAAAAATGTTTTGAAGGAAGAAGGGGAGAAGGGATAAAGGGACAAGAAGACCTGTTTTTTGTAGAGAAGGGAAGTGTGACATTCTAACATGTCAAAAAAAAAGGAGAACTGGCCACTGCTGAAAGGACAAAAAATAAAAACAAGGCTGGAAATGTTGAGCAGTAGGAGCAGGAGGATGGCAGAACTTTTTTTATTTTGGCTTTTTGCACCCAAGTATTTAATTAAAGAATTTTCTAAACATACAAAAATCACCACACATTACTGTAAAAAAGAATAATTTGTTCCATACTTCCTAACAGTGTGCTTCAAATTTTGGTGCAATTTTATTCCAAAAATGTTTCCCCTGGAACTTGTTGCAAATATTATGGTGCACATTACACACAAGTAAATAACGTATTCCAATTTTTTAATATCCGCATACCCTTCTATAGTAATAACCATACTGTAGTTATTCAAAACATCAATAAACACATGGCAACTATGCACAAACTCAACAAAAAAACTGCAATGTTATGAGTTTATGCAATAGCCATCTAAATGCTCAGAGACCTGCCCACATATATGTTCCAGCCTGAAGTTTCACAACAGAAGCAAAAAAATTAACTTAAAAGTTATTTCATACGCACCTGTTCATTGGCATTGGGGGGCTGCCTCCAAATCTTTTATTGCCCTGGAACAAAAAAATTAAATTTTTGACTAGTATTGTTCCTCAAAACTATAAATGTGATTTGTAATATTAAAATATTCTAACAGTTTCTCTAAATCACTAGAATTTCAGTACACTGTATATGTGGAATTTCAGTAGATGAGGTTTCCAACAGGTATATCAATAAAATACAACCTTCTAAAACTATCTTGATTATAGTTTGACACACGCTCCTATCTTCGGGACAGTGGTTAAGATGCTGAGAGCTCTCCCGAGTTCTGTGGGGATACCGACAGAGGGAAATGAAACCCCAGAGTTAGTTGAACCGTGACCATTTCCCACCTTGGGAGATCAATCTTCTTCACAAGGGCTGCCAAGTAGGGTGTCCAGCGCACCAGGATAAAAAAAATTCCCTTATTTTTCTAGGTTTTTCAGTAGAAAATGAAAATGACAATCCATAATTTACAAACACTTTCAAAACTGCCACTGTTACATAATATTGGTTATAAACTTACTCTGTAAGAAGTTTTTGAAGGAACTGGAAAAATTATTATTACTAACCAGGAAAACTTCTTAACCTAAAAGGATCAAATTGCTAATGTGTATAGACAAGGTGCAAAATTATCGAACTTATTATGCAGGAAAACTTCTTAAATGGGACCTTCTTAACAGGGTTACACTGTATCTTCAACAAATATTGTTTTAGCACAATTGATATTGTCTGAATATGTATTAGATAAAAAAAACTTAAAACTACAAACATAAATCCAGCTTATTGACAACATCTCATCAATCACTTTATGAAGTGCATACAATCCAGTCCATTATATGCAATATTTTAGAATATGGAACAAAGAATACAAACATAAAAAAAATAAGACTGTACACATAATATAAAAAGGCCATTCAAATTCTGGCTGTAGATGGCGTACAAAATTTTTAATCAGCTCTCGAGGCTCAGCCTTTTTTTAAATACCTTTTAGAGCTTCTTCCTTGACAGCACTTAAGTATTCACTGCTTTTGGGCTTCCAATTCAGCTAATACTGCAGTTTGCCTTCATTTAACTTGTTTTTTATTTAGTTATACCCTATCCTTCCTTTTTCTCTCTATAATATCATTGTAGTATGGAGTAGCATTTTGTGCAACATGGATCAACTGCTTATATAGTGTGAACTTCTCCTGCAGCTACCACCACAAAAAAGTTACGCTGTGATAGTGAAGTCTCATTTCACATATTTACTACACGGAACTCTTTATTGATGGAAAAGCCCCTTTTCAGCGTGAAATTTCCAAACAATAATATCAGTACCAACTTTATGAATTGATACAAATGCACAAAACTTACAACGCTAGGAGTTTAAACCAAAATTTGTCTAGTGTTACGGAGTTTCAACTATATGCAGCCAATTTATCCCATACACACTTCAAAGCACACAGTTCTTTTTACTCCCGGTGTACTTTGTCAGTTAGGTTACCAGATATCCATTTATTTTTGCAATAAATTTCCAAGGTATCTGACAAACGTTTCTGGGCAACTACTGCTTGTGTAGCTACCAATTGAACAAAACCTGAAAGAGCTTTGGTAAACAAAGTGAAGAGGAGATCGAAGTAATATGTTTGAAATCACTGTTTGCAAAAATGTAAGGCACTCAGTATTGAACTCCAGTATTTCTAGCTCGGGTAATTTTGCCTGCGAGAGAGCACTTCTTGTCTCAACTTATTTCAACTGATTTTGTTAGCAGAAGATTTCCTTTTCTTTTTTTTTTTGACGTTAATTGTGAGGCAGTTACAGTGGACATCTCAGTCATGTATTTTGTATTTTACGTAGCGCTCTTAGCCTTAGGGCCTTACCGCGCTTCGGCCTCCCAATAAGTGGGGAAGAGGAATCACGTCCTCTCAATGCAAGAGGGCCAAGATTAAATTGAACGGTGGCCAGACCCAAAGCCCAAGCCTAGCATGTCCGCACATCCTTACCCCCTCTACCAAAGAGTTCTGAGATCCTCATCCTCAGAAACAAAGTGAGTGGTCTGGCCGGGGGTCTATCCATACCCCTAGTGCTTTTTGAGGGCACAACCAGGGCATGAGTCCAACCACATGATCGGACACCAGAGAGCCTCATGGTGGGGCCAACCGATCATCCCGTGCTACCACTTACTTTCCATGGTACTTGTGTGTTATTCATGGTCAACATTATCCCCCGAATAGAGTGGCAAGAGGAATTCTCTTCCACAAGTGGTTGATAAGACCTCACTGGGCATAAGCCTTACACACAATGCAACCAAGTCATTGCTCCCTCAACCGCAAGGTGTTGTGAAGATGAAGGGGGGGGGGGGGGGGGGGCAACCAAACACCATACCATGTGTTTGTACTTCTTTGTACAGACTTTGAGCCCCAACGGCCGAGTGCTAAGTGGTCAAGCCTTGGTGCCAGCATTGATCCAACCATCATGGCAGATACTACTCCCCGTCACGAGGAGACTGGCAACCCATAGGCGACGGGCAGCGTTGTTCAATTTGTTAAGAGACTAACGGAGGTGGCCTGAGAAGCCTTGGATCGCCTTGAGTGGGAGAGAGGCTAAAAGACACACTTCATCCACCATGTTGGTTCTTTTTTTTTTTAAACAGAAAAGTGTGCAATATACTTCTGTACCCTTGGGAGTGTATATAAAGCTGTCTGCAACATCTTCATTCTCAAGCCAAAGAATCAAACAGAACTTCAGAGGAAACAATGAAAAACATGTAATGGATATAAAATCAGCTCTCCTGGCAGGTACATGGTGCCACAAGTTATACAAAGCTCTCAAAAATTCTACAGCTTTTGAACTTGCACTTTTACGCAACCTTTAAAAGTGCAGTGAACAGTATGCTGCCCACAGCTGGCAATTTCAAGCAAAACACCAGCATCAACCACCTGCTTCTTAAAATTGGCAAAAATTTCTTGAGATTGAAGAAGCCCATGGAAATCTGCATAGGTTTTTTCTAAATTAACGTCTGCCACAGATTTCTAAAACAAAAATCATTTGCAGTAGTGTGACCCAGAAATGTAGAACTTTAATATCTTGTAGCAACAGCTTTCTTCTCCTTGTCCCAAAATCTGATGTAAATATCCATGTGTTGCAATTCAGCAATTTTCTAAACTTTAGTCAAAAGCTACACCATGGTAACAGTTAACAGTAATTAAAATTTTGTTTTGAAAGTAAGGCACAAGGCATAACACAATTGTGTATGCTAATTTAGTTTTATGCAACTGCATTTTGGCAGCTATTGCGGTATCTGGAAACATAGTTTTAAACAAAGATACACTATTAGCAGCAGATCTAAGATAAGCATATTGCATAACAAGATTAAACACCACAAAATTTCAGCTTTTGTAACATTCTCTTTGGTTTGATTTTGGTTTAATATCTATAGATGCCTTCAGAACTTGCAGAAAAGGGTCTGCTAGGCACATCACAATTCTGAGACAAATGGTTTGGAGACATTTTGGCATTAGGCCTACCTGAACGATCCACTGGTTCAGAAGAAGCCTGTCCATTAAGACAGAGAAATGTTCATAACAATGAAATGTGGGCCCAATTACGGTACCACCTTAATTTTATTTTGAGGGAAAAAAGAAAAAGTGAGCAGAGCAGCAGGGGGCTTTACATTATCGTCTTTCGTGAGACAGGATTATTTCAATGTTATTACGATGCCAGAATCACATAGCCACAACGCGCACAACACGATGGCCAACAGCCAATGAAATACAAGATAGATCGTCGTAAACCCGACTGATTCTGTCGTCCCACCAACAATTTTGGATTAGAAATGATTTCTATTCTTTATTGTGTCGTGCGACACGATGCACAGAATGTACAACACCGCAAAATGAAATTGTATTGCAAGCTTTCCCTACCATGGCAAATAAGCAGCTTAAAAGAAAAATAAATTGAAAACTTCTGTATTTAACACTTAAAAATAATAATCTTCCTTTTGTATGCATTAGGGACACCAATCTGTCACCATTATGTATTACAAATTTCCCTCTTGTTCACCACCTTTGAAACTAACGCAGCCTATCAGCACCTTCTAAATAGTTATGTTAAATGTCGAGCGTGTGGTGTTGGTCATGCTGTAAATTATTTCATTTATCAAATTGAAATGTGTCGTGGTTGTGTTCTTAGTCGTGATGTGCTGTGTTCGTCGGGACTATGTGATTCCGGCATAAATGTGTGGCATTTAGAGTTGCATATTGTTTTTACGGAGCAGTGGAAAATTTAGCTTAAATGAAAATAACATTTAAATTATTCAACTTCGAATATTATAACTTTAATCAAAATACAAAACATGATACATGCGTCACTGTTCGTATTCAGACAGATGCAGTAATATATACACGCACACACTTTGAGCAAAATTAACTTCGCACTCAAATTTACGATGTAGACAAACAAATATTATTCACTCACTACAAAAGTGTGGAAATTGCAGCATTATTTAGGTCACGTGCATTTCCCTAATTATATTCGGTTTACAAATACATTTACAAAACACCCAAACTTACTATTGTAACCTTTTGAACACGTCTTTTTCTATGGTAATCCGTGCAATTTATTTCACTAAAATCACGTTTGTTCGTCCCTAGCATTAAATAATTTATTTGCAAAATCATTCAGTAAAATCAGTACTGCGCATGTTTGCCGATACAAACAAACATAAACATATATACGGAAATAATATTTGTGTTACTTCATTGTGGAAGGCGGTTAGGAAACTGGCGGAAAGAGCAGTTTTAACGATGTGCCAATTAATATTACATTTCACTCAACAAAACGCACTACAATGGTATCTACAACCATATTGGGAAAAAGCAAATAAAAAAACAAACATGGCTAGTCATTGGCCAGAAACTTTTACTGTTCGTATGTGCCAACATACTCTGTCATAAATGATGAACATGTTTTTTAAAGTTCCGTTAAAAATAGCCAAGAAAATCTAATATTGCTTTAGAAACATAATTTAAACAACAAATGTTTTAAGTATAATAAAGATTTTAAATTACAACTTTTAGTTACGAGTACTAATTTCTTCTAAAGAAATCATCAAAATAGCCAACCCAACAACACGGATCCTACAGCAGTTCATCAGCTGATACAATACTGTAGGAGCGAGAGCATTTACTATTTACATAGTGTGTAGGTTGGTCACATTGTCTGACAAATTTGAGACCACTTATATGAAATGGACTATAGCCACCTGCAAATGACCAGACAGGTTGCTACTCTAATTTACGTGATATACAAACAATAACATATTTCCTGAATATCACAAAACAAAAGTTCCCACAAACGCATAATGCGTACTATAAATTGGCAACTTTAATAAATAATGTAACCCAAACAATTGCTACGTGTAGTGGGCGTACCACATACAATGTATACCGTATTTTGACATGTACAGACTGCATGAGACTTTTTTTTTTATACAAAGACTGAGGTTTATGAGGTTTGTTCATGCACGGGAACTGACAGTCAATTACACGCTCCAATGAAGCGATTGCAGGCATCCTTCATCAACAGCACAATTGTCATGCATGTGACTGTGATCCTACGTCTGACCTTGCCAACAGGCGAGATGGTTTACAGCTGTGCCACCGGTATTGATCACTTCAGTTCATTTCTCACTCTCTCTCTCTTGCCGTGCATGCTTCCTGCTTCACATTTAAAAAAAAACATGAGAACGTGTTCCAATTCGTTTCTAGTTTCATTTTCCTTAATTTGTGTACCATTTTGAAAGGTTTAGTCTAAACAATACTGCCTAGTGTGCAATGCTGTATCATTTCAAAAATTAAACCTGCTATGGTGGCGATTAGATTATTTGCCAACTTCGAAGTTGTCAAAATGCAAATTAGGAAAACACGTCTTAGATTTTGATTGCAACAAACACATTCCTGTAACAGAATTTGCTACAAACGTTTGTCGGCGACTCAATTGCACAATATGCTGGCGACCCGATTACCCAATTCTTAGCAGCTGCTCAGTACAATAATAACACGTATAAATAATTTAACTTGTATTCTCAGGTCCATTCCCCACAATGAGATGCAGGACCTTAGGTGTAATTTTATCACGGCCAAGAACGGTTGTACAATTTACCTATTTCCTCCCTCCACCAGCCAAAAAGTCTCTGTGTAGGCAGCACCCTACATTTTCACATGAAAAAATGCAGCAATTTCCAATGATTGATACAAAAGAAGTTTAAGTAAAAACACTAATCTGTACGTAAACAACAAGAACTGGGTTAGTAAGCATAGAATTTCTACTAGAGCATCTACAGGATTGTACCGGACCGGGTATAAATAAGACATGTCATAATTCTAAGCTTTAACAATGCCACCAGCTACGAAGCTAATTCCGATGATCGACTCTCCCTGAGCGACAAAGAAGTTCTGTGCCTGGTATAGTATATGTATCAAATGCCTAACTGAATTGAAATTTTCATTAATAAAAGCAGGTAACATAATGCAATACAAAATTTAAAAAATTATGCACGTCGCTCCTTGCACTCCCACACACGGTTAGTACATTCAACTGATTCCCCACGGTTGGTACACTTGCATAATCAGTGTTCAACTTTCATGCTGTACATAAACAAGCACAATAATTTTTTTACCATGACAATGACGCACCTTGTCTTGTTCATTAATACTAAACGACTGCTACTCATCAGCGCAACTGCATTCCCGACAGCTTGTCCATGGATCTCGCCACTGCCGCCTGCAAAATTGTTTTACCTACCGGGCCAGGATAGACGTCCTAATTATTATTATTTCGCCTGATGAGATACCGAGACCATGCAAGAAGTCCGGGGTGAGTACACCAGTGTGACACGAGATGCCGCCACATGCAAGATGCCTAGATTCCACCAGTCAACAACGCGCATGCTCAGAGGAGCTAGGCACTGGACTTGCAGCTGCTTTTCCCCTCTCTAGACTCCATATGATACTGGAAGAAGGGATGGCCGAGATCCTAACTTCACCACTCACCTCATAGGGCCGAAGAACCTCCTATCCAGCGCCTTATCGAAGGAACAGCCAGCAGCCGTCGACAGTTACAACACTTACACATTGGTTCCCTTACGGACAAATATGAGAGTAAAGCTCGCACAGAGGTTTTACATGCACCAGCTAAAAACCAATTCCGCTAGCTTTGCACCGGACGCCTGCCCCTGTAGTACGATAAGAGTGTTTACCTTCTGCATTGCCCGTGGAGAATTAGCAGATAGCACCTCTACCACCTGTGTTTATTTCCTTCAGACAAATAAACACAGATCTTAACAGTTCTCTTAACCTTCACTCCGAGCTCCTTTGCTGTGTCATTTCAATATCAGAGCTGGAGGCCTCAGTAGTATACTTGGTTTTTTATCTTTCCGAATGCCCACTAAAAACACTACAGACACTAGGACACACCATCCCCCTGGAAGTTGCCCCTACCTCATTGTTCCCTTTGTGGTGCTGAGGAAGGAATCTTCTTGGAGTCCGGGGAGACCAGCGACCACTCACATCACCAGTATTGGAAGGCCACCCGTTCTTTGCACCACATGGGAGGAATGGTAGAACCACGACATTAGGTACACTCCCAGTGGGATAGACTTGCAGACCAGCTGCTCAAATCTCATCGCTTCCTAGTGGTACCGAGGGCTGCATCCTGGTGCAGGGACAACACTGTGCAGTTCCTGAAACCTTATCCCCGCAGCATACATCATCTCCACCTGGTAGTCGTTGATAGTGACGCTGTGTTGGCTGCAGTAATTTGCACTTGCACATGCAGCTCTGAGGTTGTGCGTAAGGCCTTACACCTGTAGAGGTGGAGCGGAGACACGGGCCAAGAAGGTGAGAGCTATTGCCGAACTTCCCCAGGCAGTAAGTATCCCCAGCGGGTTCGGTTGCTTAGTCCGCGTGAGCAAGTTGCACTAAGACAACTCACAGTAACAGAACCCACAGTCACGCGTGGGATTATCTGAGCCACCCACCAGTGTCACGTGAGGTTACCATCCTGTAGTAGAGGAGGCACTATTCGTCATACGACAGGATAGTACGCCAGAACCGCAACCCGTACCAAAGCTTATCACCTGCCAGGCGAGTGCAACTACGATAGCGGTAACCGAAAGTGTGCAGGAATGCACCCAACCACCTCACCATCCTATTGCACGAACGCCTAATTCTGCAACTTGCCACATAAAGGTTGTAGAATCAAACTTTGTACCAAGTCGTTGAACCACTAGGACCATGCTATACACCGGGCAGGCCTCTGAGCCCAGAACAGACTAAGCCACCTCAAGAAGCGGATCGCATAGCATCGAGCAAGTAAACCAGGGCAAGGACAGTCAGACGCTGGAACTGTCATGAGTCAATTTGAGTTTTTTTCTCAAGAGGACGAAACTACAACAAAAAGCTGTAAAATGAAACAGCCTATGGGCTGAATGACAAACATGATTAGACACACAGTTTTTAATGCTCAAGAGTTCAATAAGTTCAACAAATGTAAAGTAATTTTCCAAGCCCTTACAAAACCAGAAACAAATGTCTAAAGCGTATAGACAGCTTCAAGAGCATCAGCCTGTGTCGGAAAAGGCAGTTCCTCTTTATTGTCTTCACAATAATTGGTGGCCTGTTGTGCCATCTGGCTAACAATGTTATCAATACTTTCTGTATCTGTAGTTGTAATGTTTTCATCTATGTGTACAAATACCCTGAATTTTCTTCACATCTAAATGAAGGTCACTAAGCCTGTCATTCTCTTCACTATCTTCATCAATGAGTTCAAAACAAAAGAAACCAGATTTCTTGAAACATTTGGCATTAGTTTCTGCGGGACCGGGTTCCCAGAAAATGCAATGTTGTCGAGTGCATCAAGTACACTGAATTTCATGTTGCTTAAGTCCTTCCCAGATTCCAACATGCACAAAGCTCTTTGCAACAGTCTGTTCCTGTAATGCACCTTAAATACATGTATTACTTCTAAGTCTAAGGTCTGTAGGTGACTTGTACAATTAGCAGGAAAAACACCAACTTTACATTGTTCAGCTCAACATGACATGCATGAACAGCACACTATTAATATATTCCACCATTTTTCCATCTAGTGCATGTAGTTGGGATTCAAAAATGCTGCATTGCCATCCACGCTTTTAGAATTGACACGAACTTTGTAGGTAACGTTTTTACATTTCTGAATCACCTTATATTTTCACTTTTTCCAATTAAAAATGGTTGTAGCTATTCACTGCCATCTGCACTTGTCACAAGAGGAACAGTCTCAGTTTACTGTGCTTGCCACCCGGCACTGTTCACCTTTGAAACAAGTGTGTCAAACATCAGTTTCATCGACATTGAATACATCCTTAGGGGCATATCACACATGATGCAGGTGCTCAGTTTTCAAGGTTTTAACATTAACACCTTTACTGTAATACGTACCGCTTACACTACTAATTAACTACGATTGCAACTCATTGCTCATTACATGAAGTATACCCTTACTTCAACCTACGAAAGAATGATCCAACTTCAACCACCGACATGAGTGTTGTGCACTCACACTTTGCACATAAATTCTCGGCCACTTAAATCTCCCAGGCCGAGCACGTCGCCCCAAGGTTACGCAACCAGCGAGCACGTCAGCTCCCGGTCACCCCTGCACTTACCAACAAGCTTCAGCCACTGCAGATGTGGCGAGCGCCACTCAAGATGCTCAAACCAAGGAACACTAACAAGACTGTGCCCACCTACGCCAGTCTCCACGGCAGGACGTCATGCGCCTTCGCAGCACCCAACTGTGGCAGCCTAGACTTCACACTATGTGTCAGTGTGCAGCGGGGCTCGAGATTCTTTCTTGCATTCTCTCTCTCGTGACATCCTGAGAAATGCTCAGTGCTGGGACCTCCAGAGATCTACGAAGTCTGAAATGTGCCCCCAGCAGCTACTTCCAACAACCACGAGCAGTCATCCAACTAACAGCGAACATGCTAACACTCGTTAACTTGATTGTCTCTTCTAGACTCCCACTTTCTTTAGTACAGTTTAGTAGTAAAGTATTTTTCACATCTAGAACAATCTTTCCCTTTTTAAACCTGGGACCAGGTTACCTACACCTGGCTAACATAGGTAACCTTCAGCATCCCACTGTTCGAAAGTAGGTAGCATGAGTCACATGTCTTCTATATCCTTACGCTTTTTTAATTACAGCATATCTTTCTATTTCGCTAGATAGGAACCATTCATGCCGTGCACTGCCGACAGGAACAGAATATTTTTCTAAAACCGAATTAGCTTTGAGTATGGCCCCCCTTCAGGAGTCAGTCTGAAAACACACGCATTAGATGGCCGCTTATTTTTAACCAAGCACTAGTGCTGGAGGGGCGGAACAGAGGAACCACAACCACTAACAATACCTTAATCCAAGAAGAAGCAGCAAACCCAGGTTATCCCCTTTGAGGAATTAATAGTGCATTGTCTGAATTCACATCTAGTAGAAGCATCGGTGGTCCAAACGGCTCGATTCTGATCAGCACGCCAAGCGTAGGGGAACACTGGAGACTTTTACCAAACTTGCGCCAGCAAGCAGCTACTAGACCAACGCTGTTAAATTGCTTCTCGTCAAGATGCACTACGTGTGTTGATTAAGCAGCGACACTATGCTTTACAAGGTAAGGCACGGCCAAAAGCATAGGGAGCAAAACATAGCTTTTCTTGCTGCCAAACAGTGGTCTGCACTCACCCCTCTACACAGGAAAGGCAGGCTGAACTGGACGGCGCAGCCAAACTAAGGTGCAAAGCAGTTGAGACTGCTCCTGTGATATTTGAATAATTTACCACCACATATTCGCACCAGCCAAGAGTACCACCTGGTTCGGAGGACTGGTTTACAGAACTGAGGCTAGGTACAGCATGGCCAATCCAGGTTCTGGTTCCCCGGATTGTGCAGCCTGGAATAGTCAATATGGCATGAGGCAACCCAACACCAATTGATTTGAAACCAAGGATTGAAACCTCATCTTCATTAGCATCACAGGTGTCATCTGAGTAAGTCAATAGCCAACACCTCCGCCAGGCACCGATAAACCTGTATATAACCACGCACTTGGTTTAGCACATCAAATCTCAACGACCGTGCCACACAATCAATAGCCAGGCACGTGTCAACTTTCACCACAGATAGAATTGTAAACAATGTTACGCCATTCTTTAAACCTAGTTATCCACCAATGGAGGCTGTGAAGCCTTGGATGCCTAACAGAAATTTTTCACGATTTTTGCCAGATAACTATCTCATTAATGGGGATATTAGCTGAACATGCGTCAATTAACCAAATTTTCAAAAGCTCCTCAAGATTTGCATCATTCGAGGTGCTGATACACTTACGCTTTTTAATATAGCCGCCCCACACTGAAATAACCTTACTTTTATTGTTTTACACGTTTTCAAAATAGTGTTTAAAGCTGAAGTATAAAAGTTCAATTCCTGGGGAAGGGAAACGTGCGTGCCGACATGGTCATCAAAATGTTCCAAAATGTAGAGCTTTTGTTTAGTGATAAGATTTCCCCTTATCGATCGCTGGACAAGCAGCATTATGTTTACATTTACATTCATTCAAAGATGTGCCTACTAGATGTAAACACACTGGAATCCACGTTTGTTTCATTACTAACAGACCTCAAAGCTTTTGACCTGTTATTTTTCATTTAATTTATATATACAATTAAAACCCACACAGCAAAAAGCAGATGGGAAGAGTTCCTTCGAAGGCAGGGACTGGGATTTGCGGAGCGAGGTGCTAAGGTCACGTGAATTTCACGGTCAAAACATTTCATCATGCAATTGCGAAACACACACATTCAAATAATACTAACACCCATACAGTTTACCATAGTCAACGATCCAACCTTCACTCTAATAAACATTCACTCTCACTTACTACACATATATAACTAACATTTTTTACCCATATGAGCAGAATTTTCCACTGCTTCATCAAACAATATAAAATTCAAAGAAGTTATACTTGTATTATTAGAGGAACTGCAACAGGTAGTTTTTTTTTTTAAATTATGGTTGGTTTAGGTTTTTGTAAAAATTGCCAGACTGAACTTCGGTAATCCAATCAGCCCTAGTGAAGAGATTTTCATGGTTCTAAATATTGGGTTCTCTTGAGAACCGATGAGGGTGAAGTGAGGAGAGTATAGAACAGTGCCCGAATACAAGGATGGCGGAAATGGATAATGTCCAAGAAAACCCACCGACTAGCAACATTGCCGGGGCCGATCCCCATATGCCAAAATCCAGGAGCGACCCCCACCCCCCCAGGTAGCAAAACCATTCCAACCATCTAAAAACTAGATACTGTACCATGGGCATTAGGGAGCGAGGACGCTGGCCTGCAGTCTGTGATGAAGGGGTCATCTTGGCCTTCTTGGCCGGAGGTCCTTGAGACTGGGTGGACTTAGTCTTTGGCACTCGCTTCTCAGTGTGGCCTACCAGCACCGACGCTCGTTCCAGCAGCAGCAGAATGTCCGGCCGTACATTCGTCGAGGCCACGTCAAAAGGGATAACCTACACATATATCATACCATTACATTCATAAATTTAGTGTATTCTCCATAATATAAAAACATCACAAATATAAGATATCAACAACATTTGCACTTCAACTAATTATTTGGCCACACATAACAGAGCATGAAAAATTGATGACACCATTTTGTGTAACATGTTGCCATGGTTTTGCTTTCTGAAGTCACATTACCATTTGTAGTATAATCCACACTAAATTTTTGTAATCCTGTAAATATTGCTAAATCGCAGTTGTGTACAAAAACAATAAATTTAGAATTAATTTCTCCCCTACAAACATTTTCCGCAGCTATTGCTTGTTCGGTGAATGCTTTAAGACCATTCATTCTTTGAGAGAGTTGCACCAATATCGATGCAACTACATCATGAAAGCTGTGGAAAAAAATACAATATAGTACACGTTATTTTGAAAATTTACGCTACATATAAAATACTTATCCCTAGGGACCCCAGAAAATGGTAAAATAGAATGCCTGAGTATTTAAAAATGAAAGCGGTGTCAATTTTATTTAAAATGAAAGTGATGCTACATTTATGTAACTGTTTAAAAATTAAATCAATAATGAATTTCATGGCATTCATATGAAAAAATAAACAAAATTTCTGTGTTTGAAAACGAAGAAATTTGGTAAATTAATTGTTATTGAAGAATATTAATGCACACGTTCAGTGACTAATTAATAAATAGAACAGTAATTATTAAATAGAAGGAACAGCAGTAATTGCTACAATTAAAAGAAAACAATTTAAGAAAGGACGGGCAAATTTTGACAATTATAGAAATGTAGCATGGCCACAATGTAGCCTTCCACCAAAGCTCTTTTGTCAGTGAAGAAAAATATGTTTGTAAGCAAATGTTCAGAGTCCAATGCACACTTGGGATTTTCCTCTTTGCTCGTGTCCCCTGTTATGGCAGGCACTGAAAGTCTAACTGACGTTAGACAACTTCCAGCCAGTATTTATTGTACGATATTATAGTTACTTTGGCATTCCATCTTTCTTTATTGTTGTAATTTGTTGGGGTCCTGTTTCAAGGGAAAAAAGGAAAAGTGTGATAGGGTGGGGGCTTTAGTTTAATATCTTTCGTAAGACAGCAATGTTTTGAAATTCTTACCAGTGTGTTGCCTCATTGAGTTGCATATTGTATTAATGAAGCAGAGGCCAATATTGCTTGTATGGAAATAACGTTTACATTATTGTGAAATCAAAATTTATAACTTCAATGAAAATAAAAAACCGCGATATAAAGGTCACTGTTCGTATTCGTACAGATGCAGTAATACACAAAAACACACACACTTTTGCCGAAGTTAAATTTACCCTTGAATATACTATATAGACAAATAAATATTGTTCACACAAAAAAGTTGAAAGTGAACTTCGCAACGGTTTACAAATACGTTTTTTACAAATCACGCAAACTTACTGTTTCTACATCACTAAAATCATGTTCGTTCATCACTAGCATTAAATAATTTATTTGCAAAACCATTCAATAAAATCAACACTGTGCAAATTACCTGTAACCACCAAAATAAAATTCAATATAAAAATTATATTTGTGTCGCTTTATTGCTGCTGGTGCTAAGGAAAATGCCGGAACAAGCAGTTTAACGATGCAGAAACATACATTTCACATTATTTTCCACCTAATCCACACCTCAAAAACTAGAACAGCCAAGTACTTCACAACTCAAGTCGGCACGCATGTTACAGAACTTGAACATTATTATTTTATTCTTGATGTCGAAAATGTAGAAACCTTCATGCTTCATTACGAGTTTGCAATAAAAAATATTTGTGTATTTCGCGGTTCACCATTTTCAGGGATCCCTAGTTAAGGTTATTGACAAAGTGGATGAGATTGTCCTCAGTTGAATCCCAGATAATGAAGGTATCTGTGAAATGCATCCCGCAGAGTGGAAGAGTTGGTGTGTACGTGCAAAAAGTTTTTTTCCAGTTTACCCACCAACAAAGAGGGGTTCATGCAGGTGCTATGGTACCATGCTCCTCTAGGAACCTGAAACTAAGTACGAGTCTTGCTGCTATGACCAGAAAAGCTGTGGAAAGTGTGATATTTAAGTGAGGGGGAGTTCTTCAGTTGAGGTAAAATTCTATTGCAGACAGACCTGATGAGTGAGGAATATTGGTATACAATGAAGTATCTATAGTAACCAGGTACGCATGAGAGATGGTGTCCAGATTTTACAGGTGTCTCAAGAAACGGCCAGTGTTGATCTATGATATGCGCATTTGTACCCAAGGTTGAAGGTAGCATCCATAAGTGCAGAGATCCTGTTATATTAATTTCCTGCATCATATTTTCCAGCAGCTAAAACAAAACATCTTTTGCAGGACCATAACCTATGATGAAATGTAGACACAAGGAATAGAGAATCGATACCCCAAAATGCTGATTAATCAATTCCGATTATTGCGTAAGAATCAATGGTATTGATGGATCGACGAATAGACTCGACCCATAACTAGTTATTAGATAACCTCATTTTTACAAAATGTCAAAGTAATGGTCCCTTCAGGTTTGTATTAAAGAGGTTTGGCTTAACATGTTTTGTGTTCTATGTACTATGTCAAGAAATTGTAACGACTAATATAATTATATTAATGCTGTAAAAAATGACACACAGCAAATTCTAGAAACTCTACGCGCAAAAAACCACAACTACTGAGTATACACTACATTGTTACTAAAAAATGGCACTCAATTTTAAATCTCACATTGTTAAATGCACACATCCTAGACTTAATTTTTTTTATTGTGTAAACCTACCAATACCTTTGCCAAAAAATATTTTGTATACAAAAATTTACTAAATTCAGACAAACTACTATAATTTTTCATGGTAAATATGTGGTCAATGGACAGGTCTCGCCTAAATTGAAATGGAATGACTTGCATGCTCTATTCTATTATGAAGTATTGTTAAAGCTGTATTGCATAAGCCCCCTAAAACAGTAAAGGTAAACAACCAACCCGCAACTCTGAGCAGACTGCAACTAAAATTCATTCAATTACGTTAATTAGTATTCAAATATTATTTACACTAGAAACAGTCTACATACATACCTTTGTTATCACAAATGGCTCTGAAGAGTCAGCATCCTTGCTTAACATCAGTTTCAAGCTGCTTGTCACATCCTTGTAGGAAATAATCAAGTATGCCACCTTTTTGATCCACAATTCTTTCCGCATGCCCACAATTTCATCTTTACCTGCACAGAAAATGTTTGAAATATAGCATTAACATTTTCATTTGACAATTCTTTATACTACCAACAAGCTATATTCAGGGTGGTTTCACAATGTCTGTTTAAAGTATTGTTTATCCGACAATAAAAAAAAGTTATATCAATGGTTAGTCTTGTACTGATTATCAAAAGACATCTCCCGGTTTTGTTTTCGATGGCAAGATGTCGCCTGCTGTTTATGTTATTCTGGTTAAACAAAGTTTGTTCTAAAAACAGGAAAAGGAAGAACGAATAATAATAATAAACAGTTTTTACCAGGAAACCATAATAATGCAGATAATGATATATTAATTTCTTAGGTTCGAAAGTACATGAATTATTGAAAAAGAGACAGGTAATATAGTGTAAATTAATTTAGACGTTTGTGTGGTTTATTTTACATGAGATTTCAACAAGTCATAAGAACCATTGTAGTAATTACATATTAGTAGGGGCATACAAAATTTGCATATAAGTTAAAACGAAGTATTACGCGAATTTTTCTGTTAACCAACTTTTTAACAACGTTCACAAAAACAGCAAATAATAATGAACTGGTTTCATTTAAGTTTTCATTATACAAATTCTCAAATGTGAGATAGTAGTAATTAAATAAGTAAATATATAACCACTTGTTAAAACCTCATATTGCTGGCCAGTAACAAACAAACATGCCATTACATCATTAATAATGTTCTGTAAAAGATAGTGGCGAGCACGCAAACAAACAGGTATACCGTACCATTTATTCTGCTAATATTTACATGCATTGGTACTTACTGGTTTTTAGGTTTATTTTATTATTTATTTAAATTTATCTGGTTGTGCTCAGTACTATTTTTGGGACTGTGGCAGACATTCAAATCACAGAAACGTAAGTTCGTTACACAACTGTGTTTCAAACACCTAGCGCAAAGGCACAATGTTGTGATAAACAGACGTGAATTACAATAAGTAACTTCATTATAACATCAGTTCATGGTTAAAATGAATAAACTTTGCACATATTTGAAATCCACACACATCTGGCCAGTGCGCAACAATTACAACACAGCCACCATAGACAGAAATGTCACCAATTGCCTTACACACGCAGCGATCACAACACTCGTTACAGTATATTAATTATCCCTGTCCTGGAAACACATATTTACCACAACATTGTAACTTCCCTACGATGTTTCAAAAACACGACTACGAAAGTTGCGTTTCGTTCAGAAACACGCCGTGTCTGTCATGTCGCCACACACCACTGGCAATCGTAATGCACTACGAAAAACACCCGCCCACCATATTGGGACAAGCCCATGGTTAGGCCACATCTGCCAACCTGCTGAATTTTTATGAACTGCATCTAAATACCATGTAATATGTATTTAAACAATAAAATCTCGTTTCAGAAGAAAATTACAATCTCAAACATCATAATTGTTGCTGTAGTTAGTATGGAATATGTTGAAATTAAAAATAAAAAAATGTATACCTTTCCTACACAGGTGGTACGATCTTCCCGAGAGTAGAGAGAACGAGAGAGACACGCTCTGCTGCGCTTATTGAATTTTTATTCCGGGCAAAAAAAAAAAAAAAAAAAAAAAAACCAACCTACGCACTGGAATTTGCAAGGATATTTTTAATTACAGCAATGAAATGTGATTCCATCAGTGCAATCTAACAATATAAATATATATATATTGGCAACACTTACTTTACAAATAGTACACATAAAAAGAGGGTTAAACAAGATTGTAACTGTGAACTATTTCTTACCGGCCATTGCCAACACGTCGCTGCTCTCGCTGTTGTTAATTCATGTTTAATATAAACCAAATATACAAGTTATTGGAAACACAGGTTGACATATTACGCCTAGGGTGATCTTTCAAAGTTTCAATTCGAAAAGACCGAAGAAAGCGTGAATGGACTATGGGGCAAACGCAATCTACTTGATTTTGGATCTCTAGTGGCTGCGCGGAACTGGAGCCCGATCCGTAAACAGCACTGGCTGTGTGTCTTTCCAGAATGGTACAAAATCTGGTACAGCGAGAAGAACCATCCACATAGGCGGGACAACTCTCATGGAATTTCCCGGGTGCGGGTGACCAACGATGGTCGCTGGACCAGTGTTGGCTTGACAGAGCACAGCTAGGACTGGCTCTGGAGCTTGGTCACATCCAGCCAGTTTCAGAAAGAAGTGTTTTAATTTGTCATCGCCTCCACACAGAGAGATGATAAATGAGCTGCGGCACCGCAACCCTGAAAAACCTACCCCTGCGCTGTCATGCTACTCTACCCCACACCCCCGGAAGATTGCTAATCAAGGGAGTTTCTGTACGTAAGGAAATCCGCTAGCACGCCTCAGCAGATGTAGGGCTGACTGGCTGCATAGGTCAGTGAGCACTCAATAGTTTGCACAGAACTCTCTCTTCTCCTCAGCCTATGAATCGGCTTTAACTTCCTCCTGCCCAGCAGCTTGAGAAAGCAGCACCAAGCCAGCAGCTTGAGAAGGCAGCATTCTAGCTGCTTGTGATGACAGCGCAACCCCTGCAGCTTGCAAGGGCTCATCCACACCACATGACCGCAAGGGCAGCTCTCTCTACAGAGATAATCAGACGTCCTATAACCGGTAACCATTTACCACAGTCAA
This sequence comes from Dryococelus australis, assembly GCA_029891345.1. Lineage (NCBI taxonomy): Eukaryota > Metazoa > Arthropoda > Insecta > Phasmatodea > Phasmatidae > Dryococelus > Dryococelus australis. The sequence goes on along the minus strand of CM056994.1, from coordinate 23,375,632 downwards.
CTTTATTGACTCTGCGGTAGCAGGGCATTGCGAAACTAGCACCCTTCCGGACAACCCCCACTTATACTCTGTCACATATAAGGTGGCGAGATTTGGACAGTTCGACGAATGTTTACATTTAGTTTATGTATCCTTTCGCCATCAGCTGGTGCGTCAATTGGAGACTACACAAAGACAAAGAAATATGTTTCCGGGAAAAAACGTGGCGTGTTTAGAACAGACAGACAATTAGCAGAGCAATAAAAATTACTAGCAATCAAAATCACTGTGCACAAAATATATGTTCCTTTAAAATTATACAGAGTACGTGGAAAAATGAAACTATAGGCATCTATTCCTAAATTTGTTATTTTACTAACAAAGATATTCATTCAATCTTTATAGCTGGTTACGTTCGAGAAAGATCACACAGATGGCACGCATGACATGGTAAAATGTGAGCCGTGCGCAGTATGACAGATAGCAGCAGGTTTCGCCACATCTAGATCCTGTTTTTTTTAATTTGACTTTTCTCCTACTACTGTCTCTAAACGACACGAATTTGAAATATATTAAGCCAAATTATTTGAAAAAATAATTTATTATTATATCAAGCAATATCTCTGTAGACTTTTGGAATCAATATCAAGCATATATGGAAAGCATGGATGTAAAGTGGGAATATGACTTGAACCGATCTAAGGTTTGAAGTAGCGTTTCATCCGGCTCTAAATCGTCATATTGAGCATTTCATTTAGAAACCACTGTTTTGTGACCACATAAAATAAAATATATTAATTACTCTAGGAACTCTTTGTAATCTCATATTTTACACTTGTCTGATGTACGTCGCCAGTACATTTAGATTAGCCAACTTAATATTAACTTGTGTTAGTTCACGCATCAGCTGATACACGATTTTGTAAACTGCACTGTTTCGTATACGTCAAGTTGCCACTCACTGTTAATATCTCGCCACGTAATATGAGAGGGACAGTAGCTGAGGATACACTGTAAATTGCAGAGAGTCAATTTTTGCATTTTTATTTATTAATTCGCCGAGCTCACCTTCACCTTATTCCAATACGTAGTATATTTTAGCTAGTTACTTGTGTATACATTGCAAGCACCGGTGCTGCTGCACTGTAATGAGATTCCTTTAGGCTGTTACTCTTTACAGAGTTTTAGTACGACTCATTTGAATCACGCCATGTTGAATGTCTTATGAATATATATATTTTTGGTGAGTAATGTCAAACCATAAAGGTAATTTTGGGCATGTCTGTAATTTAGGCAATTTGTTTGAATGAATGTTTTTACAGCCAACTATTTTATTGAGGTGGTGTATACCTGCTATATATTGAGTGCTTTATGTTTGCACTAATAAATCTAGTCATGTATTCTTTTTTTGTACTAGCACATTTTAGGTATATTAATGAAATAGGTCTTTTACATTAATTCAACTGTAATGGGTTATGATTTTTCCAGTAAGTGTGTTACATTTAGCTGGAATATAAATTGAGGCTGTGATATTAGTTCACACTGAAAGGTTTACATTTTGAGAAGCTCTAGTAATCTAAGTATTAGTGAGGTTTTCAGTCATTTAATGGGCCAAATCATATATAGATTATTAAATTAAAATTTACACATTTGTTATTAATAATGAGATACTCTCAATTATTTTATTCTTTAATCATATACTCCAACTTTGATGCTATATTATGAATTATCAGTTTAATTAAATTATGAAATTTGAGTGTTGTGGCGCATTTAAAGGAAATAAATTTGGTAAATGCGGGTTGTGACATGTCAAAATAATTTGATGTTAATAATCTGTTGTCACACACACTGCTAGCTGAGGGGGTTAAAGTGAAATATCATAGTATAAACTCACTTTGTACCAGACTTACGAATGTTTATATGCTCTCCTTATCAAATAAATGCCTTGAAGTGATTTTCATTTTTTAACAATTGTGTATAACCTGTAGGTCAGCCGGGACTTTAAAACTTTCCATTAACATAATAAATATTACGAGAAACTTAAAACTTATCGCCTACTGAATTTTCACTTTAGATAACAGTTAAAATAATTATATTAACCATTGTGTGTGAGAATATTGACAGTACAATAGAAAGATCCCGCTGAGGCCTAGACATGAGGTGTACCGAATTACACAGTAGACGGAGTGTGCAAACGCTATTGACACGCAGTTGCTGTTGGTTTCTGGTGCTTGCGGGTCTACCCTCGATGGCGTCCTAATACCGGACTGCCTATCTAAACGTCAGAGCCTTAGATGTGACTGCATAAGAAACCCCCAACACTGCACGTCAGCGGAAAGGTTAGAAGGCTATACGAAATGCATTCTAAGAAAGGTGGTGTTAAGATTAAGAGCCGGGCCCGACACCAAGAGCGACATGCCTTACAGAGGCAAATAATTTCAGAGAGGGATACCAAAGTTACGAATGAGGTCACACCCAAAAATTTTGCAAACCAAATACATTCCTTCACCCATCTCGCCATTTATCCTGCTGGATCAAACATCACCATTAGACCACTTATTAGGTTCTTGTTGGTCGGACAGAGAACAGGAACCTGCGAGTCCCCTTCGGCCAGTAACCCCACCGCCCATTGCCGTAGTAGCCAAAAGCTAATTCTATCAACTCCTGTTTGATAAAGTTGGCTTCAGGACAGATAATCTGGGTTAGACTCCCACCCAAGGTCGTCCCCAAAGCCTGTGGCTGTCTGAACCCCGTCAACTACATTCCCGCACACAAACCTACAAAACCCAGGCGGATAACCTCGGTTTCATTTGACAGATAGCTCACAACCACCTCCACCGCCCCTCGGGACAACTGGCATCCCAGATTTTGGCAACCCTTGTAGTGAGGAAGGTCGAACTCCCAGGAAGAGGAACAATTTCGGTCCGCCTCACTCTGGGGTTTGATTCTCTTTTCACCAGACGGCATACTCCCATTAAGTAGCCTCTTACAATTCCTACAACGACCCACCAGGCCTAAACTTAATACACCACAGTAGGATTGCTTGAGGAACACTAGAGGGTAGTCAGCACCCTAACTACCTATTATTAAGATAGGAAACGCAAGCCAACGCGTTCGCGTCACCACAAAATACTACAAAGAGAGGCAAAGTAGATAAACACACTTACCATGTTAGCAGTAAAATCAACTGTCGACAGCCATTCATTATAAACAATTATTTACTGTATATGCCAACAAAATGCAATGCTTGCTCTTAAATATTGAAAATGCATTTTGGTAGTATATTTGGTTAATTTTCTAATACACAGACAAATTCCCGATCCCATCCCGTTTCCAGCGGGAAATTACTTTTCCCATCCAAAATTTCTCACAGCCCAAATTATTTCTCCCGCCCTGCTCTAATATATATATCATGGACGCAAGTGCAGAATTTTCATTCCGCTGTGCTCTTGGTGGTGATAATATGTACTACAATTCATACCATTTTGAATTTTTACGTTGAACTATTGCGGCCCCACTGAGAACTAGTAGACTCTCAATCTGTCATTCAGGAGACTGCCCAAAAATTTCCATACATACGGGATTTCGGTAGATGAGGGTTCTGACATGTATGTCAATAAAATAAAAATTCTAACATTATATAACATTTTGTTGAGTATAGTAAGAGCTGTACATTATCTGTGAATTAACAGTTTAACTAAAAACACAATAAAAAAATTATATTGTAAATAACACATTAAAAAATATTTTGTTAACTATGTAAATACAAACAAAACCAAATGAAAACAACAGTAACACTTTGTTAAATAAGACAAAGACTATAAACATGAACTTCAAATTTTCAGCTGATTGTTTTTTGTTTTTTCACTTTCAATGTGCTTTACTCACAAGCTCTGGTCCCAAGTCACTGATGCGTTGCAAAATTTACACAATATAGTTTTATGGTCACTTGCATTCAAGCCATAAAATTCTGCAGCACGTTGCTTTGCATTTTAACAAGAAAATTACATCATACAAAGTGCCTAAATATTCAAACAAAACCAACATCACCCACACCCCAGACGTGTTAGCCCAAACCGGAACAGGTGGCAATACAAAATTTAAAGTTGCATTAACAACATATGACCACAAATTTAGAAACATCCAAAAAAATGATTTTATTGTTCATCGCAATCACACAATGTTGCAATATGACCACCAGTGATCTTTCACAGTACTACTATCAATACTCGAAACCGCAGCTCTGTATGACTATGGATTTGTGTGTATGTTACAAACTGTAATCTGAGGTTAAACAAGTGATTTTGTCGTTAACTTAGGCTACTTATATAGTGTTTCTGTACTGATATAGAACAAATGTTTTGAAATATAACGAAAGCATATATCTTTTATGCTCAGCGAAATACCATGGGATATTCCTCAGTAGGACGATTTCCTAGCAGTTAAGCAAGGTTATAATCTAATTTCTCAGTTTCTTTATACCCTTATTTAATTAAAATTATCTTACGCTTGAGAAATTGCGGAATGAAAACTGGCTATCAAACTTGATACAACACCATTTGTAGCTGAAAAGTGTTTTTACCAACTTTTTCGTAGTATTATAATGAAAATTTAAAAACGAGTTTATTAATTTTAAAACATAAAAATGTGCACAAAAACTTGTTTTATCGCAAATGCAAATTTTGCATGTCTTTACATTTAATCAGTTTATTCAAAAGAAGCATGTATACTAAAATAAATAAATATAATTCTTCAAACTTACTCACAGAAGTAACTGAAAATGAATTTTACACTTATAATACAAAAGTCGGCAGAAGTTGAAACAATTTTTGGTGACAAGGAGAGTTCAAGTATACGTTTCTGGGCATAAAATTTATTCGTGAAGATAATGACCTTGAAATAAAAAAATATTACGTTTCAAAATCACGTTAATATAATGCTAGATATAATAAAATACCAACCTGGGAAAAACTACCTTTAATCACAAAAGAACACACACTTTCAAAAAATAATTCCTCATTGAAATGGTATACATAAAATTTTCACGTGAAACAATTTGCTTTGAAATACAAGTAATGTCAGGTACAACTATTTTCAACGACGCATAATCTTGATAAAATTATGTTCACCAGGCACAGTTTATTTGCTCTGCTGCCGGCAGGCTTGCGCGTGAAGCCAAGGCAGGCCAAGAGCGAGAGAGGAAGTGGTTTATCTTCTGCTAGTCAACTTCTTTTCTTGTAGGCGAGAATGGTCTGTGTGGGAGAAAGGAAGGTGTGCTGCTGTGACACAGAAAGTAGTAAGAGGGGGGGAGGACACCAGTTTGCCGTACTCGTTGCTATGGGTAACCACTTCCCCCCTCAACAGGGGAAGTAACAAGCCGCAGTGTCAATAGACGTGTTGGAAAGACACCAGAGTAGTTATCAACAGTGGCATGCGTGACGTATTTCACATCCAGTTACTACACGATTGCATAAACAACCAGCTTAAAAATGATAGTTGCAGGAAATATTAGGTGAAGGGACCTGAAATATACTTCGATCTATGCTCCATGTGATAAACGATACAAGTAGTTTATGTTTACATTATTTAATAAGAAGTTCACCAGGACACAAAAAAAATTGTGGATGCGGTTTATTGATACATGCGATAACGATACAAGAATTGACTGTAAATACTAAAGAGTCCTCCTCAATGCGGTAAAACTTATTAAAAAGATTTTTATGTTCCAGTTTTAAACAACTCGGTTGCCAATACACTGAATTTAAATATTTCATGTACCATATTGTAGCAGGCTCCAGGGGGGGGACGAACACCAGAACTTGTTAACTTTGCATGTACAATTTACCAAACATAAAATATGGAAAAATAAATCTATATTCGTAAGCAAACTTACATAATTCGTAAATTCGTACAAACTGGTAAAAAGCTGACAATGCAAAAAAAATCTTACAAGTTAGCAGTTCTATGCATATATCATCCACAGTAAATAACCATATATTTTCTTAAAAACAAACAGTAAAAGACGTGTACTTATTCCACCAAGGACGGTGTTTACTGTGAGTTGATTGTCATGCCGGTGGAGGAAAAGGCTTCACCCCCACCCCCTGGTCAGCCTCATTGGGAGGAAGTGAGTATAAGAAAGGAAGCGCACGTCCAAATAAAACTAAACAAAGTTTGAATGCACGCATCAGTGCATGACATGTGGATCATGTTGCCTGCTAGTCTGTTTTGCACTTTCAAAAAAAAAAAAAAAAAAAAAAAATTGTAGCATACGCAGAAAGGCCCGTTTTTCATCATTAAGCTTTATTCACAATAGCTCGTCTGCTTGGAATTTTGGTTCCAAAATGGGAAGACATGCCGTATAGCCGGTATACAGTAAAACATCAATAATACAAACCTGAAGGAGAAACAGGAGATTTTGTACATCATCTTAATGAGGTAAACAACTTTCTTTTCTATTTTGAATTGAAGTAAGTTTTTACACATGAACATAGGTATCTTTGTATAATGCAGCAGTTCAAATCTTTCATCTATACCAAGTGTTATACAAAAGTACATACCCTATTTCAGAGTGGATAGTCTGCACTTTTGTGCAAAAAAAAATGACTTGAAAACATGAGGTGCAGCTTACATACAATCCCCCCCCCCCTCCCCAAAACATGTTTAGAAATTTGTCAACATACAGTACATTTTTATTTTTGATTCTTCAAGGAAGGGAGGAAAGAAAAAGAGAAGAAAAGAAATGAAAACTTGTGCAGTTATTTGTTCACTCGCATTCACCTTCATTCAGCATACGTAAAATATAAACACATTGAGCTCTCCCATGTAAATGTGAAAATAATTTCTCAACTGTAGAAGAGAAAATATCTTTCGCAGATTACATGCCCGCCGTCGCTCTACATATACACATTGATAAGATGCCAATTTGTGTAACATGTTGCTGTGGTTTTGCTTTCTCAAGTCTATTATCATCAGCAGAATAGTAATTACGCAATGTATATTAGTAAACATTGTAACATAACACAAATTTTCTGTCACTAATTGTTTGTAGCGGAGAAATTAAGTGGGAATTAAGGACTCTCTCTCTACTCTCCGCGACCTGCAACGCTGTGGATCATCTACTCTGCAGACTGTGAAGAAATACAACTTCCAACAGCTTGCAAACAGCTCTCCTCACACTAGTTGACCGCTATTCATTTCTTACGTAACTTTATTAATCATTAGAGTGTATAACTAGTCAGTTAATATATTTAATTGCATTGTTTAAACTCTTAGTCACTTAGTACACCGGTCACAGCCTATAGTACGTGGCTACTCTGCGAACACTGTGCCTAGCAAGGCCCCAACGACATCCAGCCTCGTCAAACTCAACTCGGGCAAGCTCATCCGAGTTGTTAAAACACCTGACAGATGCTGAGCTACCGCACTTTTGTGTCATACAGCTGGCGTCAGGGAAGACAGTACGGGTTCAACTCCCAACCAAAGCAGTCCCAAGTCACGTGTGGCACCAACCTCCTTAGATTTCATTCCCAGACATTGATCCACGCAACCTGATAAAATCTCCCCAGCCAGATCATACGACTCCTCCATCACAATTGCATAACTACATCACCACATCATTATCCGGGACAGCTGGCATCCAGTCTATTGCCAACCCTGATAGTGAGGAGAGTAGAGCTCCCTGGGCGGGGTTCTACATCCATTCGCCTCACTCTGTAGTTTGACTCGCTTGAACCAAATGGAACCATACCACTAAGCAGCCAATGTTCCAAGAGATTAGTCAGCAGTCAAACCACTACCTCACGAGGTAGAGTATGCCCAACGCGGGGACAAAGCTTCATGTAGTTCAGCCTTGGAAGCGGGACCTCGTCAGACAAACCCCCTCCCGTGGCGTCCATACTGAGTCGAGTCACCAATGCCTTCTAGCCAAAGACAATGGCACAGGTGCAAGTAACGCCCCTTGTTCCATGACAAACTGTACAGGTACTGGTTTAAATACCATCTTCTGAAATTATTGTCATCAAACTTTTCACTACAATGTATTGGGTGGGAGGGCACACCCAGGTTCACTGACGGGCTGGAGTACCGTTTCATTGACTGCAGGTAGGATGAACGCCAAACTTGCCAATGGCCAGAATGTGATGGCCAAGGCGGATGTCTTGTACACAGTATCCTGAGTAATAGGGAGTTCCACCACCCATGCATAGGTCGGTCCAACGAGTGGATTCGTACTCCAGGTCAAGTCCACCAATGTGAAGTTTGTCGCCGGAAGAAAGCACACAGACCGCAGAATCCCACAAATAGGCATAGTCCTATTATTCCGGGACTTCCCAATGAACTAACTTTATCCTACTTTAATGGGAAATCATATGCAGATCCTACAAAATTCCTCGTAAATGATGGAGAAATCTGAGAGCTGCCCAGTTCAATGCTCAGTTAAAAAAACCAGTTTTCTGGAGACCACTCATTAGCGAGCTCATCACCGACCTGCACTCAAGTATGCACAACTATTCATCTGGCGCAAAGCACACCTCCACAAATGGGTGTAGCCCAAACAAAACGAGGGCCAGCGCATGACAAACATCACCAGCACCCTCCACTAGTTGCGAAATTTAACTGTGACCTCCCGGCCCCAGACAGAAAAGGAATTATTAGAAAGGACGCGAGAACTGAAAGTGGGAAGGAAAAGATGGCACGTGCCAGGGTACATGGCACGGCCCCCTTTCCCAGACAGCCTGTAGGGGACATCACAACCTTGCGAACCCCCTCCACCACCTTTCCTAGCTGCTGGCATTACCCGGGTCGGCACTAGAAAACCTGGAAAAGTAAGGAAGATTCACATCTGAAAACTGTTAGGAACCCTCATAGAGTGTTTCTTCACCAGTACGATGACTGCCATCTGTAGCAATAGTAAATGCTGTAACTGATACATTCGATACAATTTCCTCTTGGGAAGACTCAAAAAGTGCCTGAACTATCGCTGTTGTCTTGGTTCATTTGCAGGAATATTTCTGAATAATGTTGGAGTCAGGACACATGGCCTTTAACAATGGCCCACATGGTCGGATACAGCGAGCGGTAGGTTATGTTCAACCAAAAACATAGTAAAAAGCACTTCTGCTTTTGTGGTCGGATCCGATACACTACTTTGAAAATGAGATGCTTTTTACTACTAACGAGACGCCTACAGTCATCCTTCCCGCCATGTTGTACAGTACAATAATTACAACTGCACAACTGACCAAATGGATGGTTTTCAGATACACTGGAAGCACATAAAGATGTCCACAAGTGTGAATATTCTTTACGGAATTTCTGACTCTCCTTTGATTTCGAAATTTTTCAAACCTTTACAACACTACTGTATATTTAATTTGTAGGTTACGATACACACAAGGTCACAGATATTACCACAGGGATCACATACACTACAGATACTAACACTACTGAAAGGATAAGAGTGCACAACTTTGCATGCAGAACTAAGTGTTTGGTCCACTAACATTGCATTTTCGGAAAAATAATATTGTAACCAACACCAGCATGGTGCACAGAGCGACATAATATCAATTATTTACGTACATTGTTGGCCCACAGAATGTCGTGTTAACTATGGCGACATAATGTGAATAACAATTACGATTGCAAAGTAAACAAACATACATTTTTAAATAAAATTTTGAAAATATTAAATTCTGCAGTATTTCTGCAACATACGTAATTCCGTAGCGACGATACATAATTCGAATCTTAGTGATTAGTCTCTAGAGAACCTCACATAAAAAGGGTTAAGCATGTTTCTTATAGTGCATAGTTATTTATTTATGCTGGAGACCTGTGGCAAATCATATTTTCAATTAAATGTTTATTTTCTTTTCCAAACTGAATGAAAATGTGTATAAAACTTGTAATTGCCACTATGATTAATTTGGACATATTTTAATTGTCGCCATGTGATTAGCATTTTTCAGTGACCTGTGCCAAATGTATTGTTTGATTAGGGTTTAAGAAAGCGTACTGCGTGCACTAGGCCAGGGAAGAAGACAAAATCAAATTTTATTGTTATCAGCCAATCTCGGTTGAGCTGATAATGAGATTTGGGGTTGCCGTAATCACACTTGGCGTGAATGTTCAAGCCCCAAATTCGCTCTTCCTCTGGCAGCTATGGAAAAGCAAGGACATTGTTTTTTAGCTTCCTAGTTTTACTAGGTAGGTGTCAAGGTTTGACATCTTATTTAGCCTAAATAGGTGATTTTTTTCAGTACATTTAAAGAGAAGTCCGGTGATTTCCTGCTTTTAGCAGCTCACAGGCTAGGCCAAGATGCTTAAAATGATGTGTGATATGAGGGCCGACGCCAAGAATGCCGTTTCCTGCTTGGGACTGGTACATTGGTACCGTCAAGTAGTCAGTGTCCATGATGTATGGTAATTTCCCAGAGACGTCGCATAACGGTGACGATGAAAGTGAGTTCATTTCATGTATGAACTGCATCTGAGCGGGCTAAAATTAATTTACAAAGTTTCAAGCGATCGGACAAATTTAATTTTGCAACCCATGAAGTTAAAAATGAAAATGATTCGATTGCTTAATTTTTGTTTGAATACCCAGAAGCCCCTCATTGATAATTTAATTTTCTGGCTAAGCCACGTGCAATGAGAACTATCACAGATAAGTTTTATTTGAAATGTTGGATTCTTGTCCTTGCTAATGTGAGAGAAAATTTAGCCTGAGCTTAAGATGAACTATAAATTTTCTTTTAATTTTGTTGAAAAACTCTCTGTGCCACATCAAAATTATATATTGATATGAAAATCTTGTTGCCTATTCAGAACAGTTCACTAGTTCTGTAGTTTTTCTCCAGTTTTCTTAGCAGTGATAAGTTTATTTCTGCAATATTTCTTTTGAGTTGTTGCTATGCACATGTCTTGATTTGTGCCCATGTTTCTTATTCGATGATTGATAGTGTATGTTATTGATAACTATGTTTCGTGTCCAATGACTGCGATGTGTCACATTTGATTTGTACCATGTTTCTTGTATAATGATTTTGTCTTGTTACTTTTTTGTTTGAGAGCCATGTTTAATATTGTTTGTATAAAATGATTTATTGTTTATGTGATCTCTCTTAATGTTGAATTTATGCTGGTTGAAGAGTTGCAAGTTGTAATGAAATTTAAGTTTGCTCATGACGTACATACTATTTGAGGTAAGAAGCATCCTGGATTCACTAATCACAATGTTTTATGCTAGATGCCAAGGTTTTCAGGGAGATATGGGAACTGAATGGTTTCCGTTTTGTCATTCATTCTAATCACTCTGGGCACACTAACACTTGTACACCACCAAATATAAATATTTTGTAAGTTTGTATGTGTTCTGGAAAAGTAAGTATTGCTAGGGTCTGGGGCCACAACACTCCACTAAACATTGTCCCTGATACACTAACATTGCTCCAGTACATACACAAGAAACTTTACAGTGGCTTTCCCACGTATAGGCCTGTTGTAGCACATACAAACCTCAACTATAGAAAATTCACAGTACTTGTCACCTCTGCAATACGGAACTACGCACTGCCAACACCAATGAGCAATTGCTAAATCTGCAACAAATTTCGGTGCAACCCATGTCAAAGGAGACTTCAAACCCAAGGCCACCTTTTGTAGAAATTCGTCCAAGGGAACTTGTTAACTTAAACTCCAGGAAGAACAGAACCCCGACACCCACGAGGCAGACAAAGCGACCCCCTCCTCGCCAGTAGATAACCATCAGAAGAGGGAAAGTAGATAGCCCCTCTTCACTGTACTATCGCCTGCACCCCACTGTACATTTTCCAAGGAAATGTTTCCCCACATTCACCCCTGTTCGTCTTGCTCCAGTCACAGTACTCAGGTTGAAACTCATCTGACACCACCTCACGTCCCAATCAAGACCTCTTAGTGCAATCCAGCAGATCGCCTGGTCCGTGACAGTCTTACCATGAGCATGAGTTTAGAGAAGGGGACACCCCCCCCCCCAAAAAAATTCATCGAGCGCTATGTCTACTAGACCACGAACAAACATCGTCCCCCAGCTTGCCCTCTGGCTGTAAAACACCAAGACCCCCTTCAGACCGCAAGTACTGCGCGTCTCCCCGACCTCCTCCTCTGCGGCTGAAGGAGCTCCCTCACTGAGCATCAACCTGGACGAGGCAGAGTATCGCCTTCCAACAGGATCAGTCACAGCCACGCCTCCTCCTGAAACTGCGGAGTTGAATGAGGATAGACGAACACAATGTTCAGGGTGGCCACTCAATTTCTGTTTCAAAATTCCTGACACTTCGAGGTTTTCCAGACCAAATTTGAATTTCTTCCCGACTGCTCATTTTGACTTAATCTTTGCTTATGAAAAAATGTATTACTTCAATTGCATAATGCAATGAGAACAGTAAAAACATTAGCTTTGTGCAGCAGCCATAATAGTGCAATTCAATGTTCGGTAACCCAATTTTCAATAAATAAAACTACAATGTGGTTTGATGAACAAAACCCGTCAAGTCAAGCATCTATCTCATGTACACATTTCTTATGTTTAACAATGGATATAGCGTAGAAGAATTGGTTATACAGTCTCATCCCAAATTAATTGTAAACTAACAACATTTTCTACATGTCTCGCATATCACTACAGTCCACGAGAAAACTGCATATAAACCTAACAAATATACCTCTCCTGTTACTGAAAAATAAATAATAAGATAAACACAGGAAAACATTTTTTACGCCGTCTTGAGAGCGCACCTAAGGAATTCATGAGAGAGAGAGAGAGAGAGAGAGAGAGAGGAGAGAGAGAGAGAGAGAGAGAGAGAGAGAGAGACACACACACACACACACACACCCGCTCTTAAATTTCCTGGTATGACTGGATTTAAACAATTTTAGATTAACCATTTAATATGTGAAATTTAAATTTTCCAACTCCCTATAAAAATTCAAAGATGAATGTTAATTTAAAAAACCCTGTGCACTGCAGAGATTGTAATTTATTCACATACACACAAATCATACATACTAACTTAAAGGTTGAAAAATAACCGAAAACATTACCCTTAAGATTCATTGCGCGAAACCAATTCTGTAATTTAAAATACAAAATGCAAACTTCAGCAGTGATCTTGAAAACATTCTCCTTGCCTTTTTTTCTGATTTTACAAAATTCCCTGACTTTTCCCTAACCAATACAATTTCCCGACTTTTCCATGTTTTCCAGAAGAGTGGCCACCATGAATGTTACCCTATCCCAGGCAAGCATGGTGTAAGTGGACGAAATATAGAAGCCGACCACATCTGCACCAACACCAGTGGAATCCCGGTAACTTGCCGACAGCCCCCATCTGCTCACTGGATAGGGCCGGAGAGGATGAGAGTTAGCGACAACCGTGAAATACAAGAGTCTTACCGCTACATCCGCGGAGACAGTAACCTCTCTATCGTCGGAGTGGTCAGCGAAAGTCAGTATCATGCACCAGTCACCAGTGTCGCTGATGCTAAACTGCGACTGCCCACTACTCGAGGATGTTGAAAACAGCAGATGCCCATCACAGTACTTCCACGGTGATCAAGAAGGATGAGCCCAACAACCCCGTCACTGCTACTGAAGCAGATGACAACGCCTGGGACGCTGACGTTAACTGTCTGCCGCCGACAGGTCATCACGAGTGGCCCCTCTGTATGTGCCAGGTGCATGTGTCACGTGCCAAGCCGGTACAATGAAGCGCCATGGCGAGCCCCCTTTGCATTCCGCTGGCCTACCACCCCTGCCACAGTGCCAGCAAATGAGGGTGCCCCATGAAGCAAGCATCCACACCCTCCATCAGCTTCGTCATCTACTTCAGAGAGAGTAGTTTACAATATGAGTAAATTTGTGAACACACTTAACATTTTTTAATTTTAGTATTGGCTACTGCAATTTGAATTGATGATTTCGGCCAATTAAGGGGGCTGGATTTGCCCAATGTTAATCCACCAAGGCTTCCGCTATCTGTATTGCATTGGTGGAGGAGATTAGATGCTCTACATACACCAACAAATGCAGGTCCAAATATCTTGTGCGTGTCTGATGAACTGTGAAAGCGAAACCCTGATTTTACATTCCAGCCAATAAAATTTTTCCATCAAATACACAATTTTAGTTAGGTCCCGCTATTTCTCCATATGTTTACAATTCATTACATTCCTGTAACTTAAACAGGCAAATGCGAGTGCCTTCGCATGTTATACAGTTTGTTTTTGGTTGTAGTGGAAGTTGGGAGCGAAGTACAGGATAACAGGGTGGTGATGTTGCAGTAAGACAGGCTCAACTGCTGCTGTTTTGAGTCTGCAGTTGCAGTTCTTGTTCCAAGAACTAACTGAAAGCCTGTCTCATGGAAGTGGCAGGGATGCAGGAGATGCTACCCTGCTTGAGAAATGTGCGACCACTAACACCAGTAAGGGTTAGTTTTCCATACACTGAAAACCAACGATGATAATAGAAACTAGTACCGCCGTCGGAGAAAACATCTACAAAACAAATCCGCACGTAACTAAATCCGCGTTAAATATACCGCAGTTGGCGAGGGATTACTGTATCTATTTTTAGAAGTGCCTCAAATTTTCTACTTTTTCGACAGAAACTTTTCATGGATCCTCAGAATTGAGTTGTAATAGAGAGGTAGGCATAATGGAGGGATTTTACTGTATCTTACATAATTCGCACGCCTGCCATCGTGCAACAAGTCCACAATGATTGACACAATTTTGTGTAACATGCTGCAGTGGTTTTGCTTTCTCGTGTTACGTTACCATCTGTGGAATAGTAATTGTGATATTTATATTTTGTAAACATTACAGTTAATAAAATATATTGTCACAAAAGTTTTGTCAAGGTGAAATTAAGCAGAGATTTAATTCAGTTTTCCAGAAACGTAACTATTACTAGCGGGTTTGGTTAGCGTATTGGTAGGAAAATGGCTAGACAAGTAATTTTGGCAAAAATTGTTGTGAATAAATAAGTTTTGTTTTATGTATTCGGTTAACATGCATATTGGGGTTATGTAACATTTTTTATGTCTAAAATATAGGTTTACATATCTGCATTCCATTATTTTCCCGTATGCGACAGTTTTTTTTAAATTTGTCCACTGCCAAACTTATTTTTGAGAATCAACTGAACTCATCACTGTTCCTTTGTTGTTAATAAAAATTAAAAAATCCCCAGAGAATCGGCATGTACTGGAATCAACAAGCTTCAATTCTCGATACCTTTAATCGCATAAGAATCGACAGTATCTAAAGAATTATTTGGCATCTCTAGTTTTAAAAACATGATTGAGTCACACCCCGCAGCGCCGACCAGATAGCGTGCGGAGGTACGAAACGAGACTTATCACCGACGTAATGACAGACAGTTGCCACCCTGAGGACACGAGTCGTTCAGGAACCGCAGCTGTACGAGACACACTCCAAACAGCCTTCGGCATCATATTGAGATAATTAAGTCCATATGTATATATACAAGAGACTATTAAATAAATATTCGTGGCTGATATTAACTGGAGTTAGTTAGATATAAATAATTTCCCCGTATTAGAGTAAGCTTTGTACTGATTTAAATACGTGTTTTGATTAAGGGTTTAATAGAGATAAGACACTACCCCGGAGTTTTACTTAGCTACACCTCACCTTTGTTATAAGTTCTTAATTCAGCCTGACTCACTTCCAAGTACGATTAGGTTTAAGCCCTTAAGGCATAAGACCTGATTCGCTTCAAAATGTATTCGTTTTATTAAAAAGGTCTCTGTTATTTGAAAACAAATATCATTAAAAATTTTTTAATAATTTTTATAAATTTACTGTTGCAAGCACATTTCAATTAGAATTTTGTAATGTTTATGCAATTCCATAAACAAGAGAAAAATTTATTTGAACAAAGGCAACGAAGAAAATTACCATAGATAGAAAAATAACTTTTTAAAGGTTTTATTTCTTCCTAACTTTATGTTGAAGTTCCTAAACAGTGCGGAATTTTTGTTACAGTTTCGCACAAATGGCTTGGATATGGTTTTATAAAGGGGGAAAAAAAAAAAACATTCAATACAGGCAATATAATTTTTTAAATATTTCCTTATACAATTTTGCTATTTTCATTAAACAATCATGTCTCATCCACATGGCACACAATACTTACTACTGTTATTCACTCAGCCTGAATGGAAACAGCTTAAAATTTAATTCCCCGCACCCCCTCTGTGGAAAACTTGGTAAATTAATATAATTTGGCTAAATTTAATTTAATTGGGATTTAACTAAAATATTGGTGTTAGGCAGCGCATAACTTGCATTACGGGTGTTAGGCAGCGCATAACTTGCATTACGGGTGTTAGGCAGCGCATAACTTGCGTTACGGGTGTTAGGCAGCGCATAACTTGCGTTACGGGTGTTAGGCAGCGCATAACTTGCGTTACGGGTGTTAGGCAGCGCATAACTTGCGTTACGGGTGTTAGGCAGCTCATAACTTGCGTTACGGGTGTTAGGCAGCCATAACTTGCGTTACGGGTGTTAGGCAGCGCATAACTTGCGTTACGGGTGTTAGGCAGCGCATAACTTGCATTACGGGTGTTAGGCAGCGCATAACTTGCATTACGGGTGTTAGGCAGCGCATAACTTGCATTACGGGTGTTAGGCTGTGCATAACTTGCATTACGGGTGTTAGGCAGTGTAACTTGCATTATGGGTGTTAGGCAGTGTAACTTGCATTACGGGTGTTAGGCAGTGTAACTTGCATTTCTGTGCTAGGCAGTGTATCAACTTGCATTTTGGTGTTATTTCGGTCTTATTGCCATTCACTATATAATCGTGGCTCTATTAATCAAGCAACATAAAACAAACTCTCGATGTAGATACTTCAATATCTAGGCAACATAAAAAAAATTACCCTTAAAGGCAGTTTTTGTTTCATATGTTTTCGCCGAACTAGACAAGTGCTAAAGAACTATAGACTAACCCTCACGCACATGTAATTACCCTTTAGAAATTTTGGACAGATTACTGTGTTTGGTGCATAAAAAATAGGATAATTTGGACTTTTTCAATAGCAGTCACCAAACATATTTGTTGCGGTTTTGCGCTGAGTTTTAAGTGCCTTTCTTTTTTAATTTTGTGAGATTCGCCGGCAAGGTGTTTTATGCAAGTGTCTCTGCCTTTCCAATTAATGCGGCAATCACAATACTTACTCACGATAACCTTGTGTGTTTCATACAATATACAAAAACCATATTTTCTGAACTTGTGTTGTCGCTTATGCAAGGAAAGAATTTTAGGCATTTCCTTTTATCCTTTTCACTATTGCAGTTACATAAACCACTGCACAGTAGTCAACCTCCAAGTTAATAAAATAAAAAGATAAATAAAGGAAATAATACAAGCTGCAAGTTCGACAACAAATGGGTAAAAAATTCCCCTGAAAATGCCTTTAATTTTGATACTGTAACTCAAAGAGTCAGTGTGTATTAAACAGAAATAAAATGCAATTAATGATAATTATAAAGGTTGATAAAAATATATAAATTAAACTACCTGTAAGGAGTTTGACTTTTTCCGTGTGGGCCTACTTCCGAAGATAGCGTGTGACAAACGAAAATATTAAAATATGGTGTTGGTACACAGTTAGTATACCTGCCCTTCTAATAATTAACCGTAAGCGATAATAAATTTGGTAAATAATGACGTTGATCGTTCGTCAACAAAATTCAAAAAAATATGGTACTCAGGAATCTCATCATCTATGAAAGAACGACCCCCTTTCATATTTGAAATATCTTGTTCCACAATAAAAATAAAGGTAATCATTTTTAATCAAGATTTACTATTTTTCTACTCAAAAAATGAAGTGTTTTATATTGTTTCAACCTCCACATTCTTATTTACGCGATTTGAGTTCAATGTAACATGATTTCTGATGCAATTTTTTATGTTATAAACTCCATAAATTAATTTGCATATAAACAGATATTCATTGTAGTGTTACGTATATAATTGTTTATTCGCGTTCACAAATATCAGCTGGTCTTAGACATTGGTATCTGTAAACATTGTTTGGAAACAACTCTAGTTCTAATACAGACACCACTATTTACTATCAATGGTAATTAGAATTCAGTAAACTGTACACTATGCCTAATTGGTGGTGGAATTACAAAAATTAATGCCTGAAGTATTCATTAATCAAAATTTTTTACCTCTACAATGCACTGAAAAATGGTGATTAAACCACATTGTTATATTTGGCATAAGTGACAATTTGTGAATGACAATACAAACAGTAAACAAGCAAAAAGAGAAAAAATAATATATATATAGAAAACTCACTGCGAGAGTTACTAGATGTTTCAGTCACAACAGCATACACATCTTCGCACTCCTTGAAGCGAGCCTTGAGAGATGCTACTGTGGTGGTGGGACCTCCTTGCACCAACTCAACATTCTTCAAATCATTCAGATCCACATTTCCCCTAGCCATTGGCAGTACGCTCTGCACTCTGTCGAGCCCAACCACCATCTGACACCGCTGGAAGATAGAGAGTGCCCAACTAAAGTAATTTACTGAAAGAACCCTACAATTCCACCAGTTTACATGTATATCTTTAAATAGTTCTCTATCATAAGTTTGTCCGATCTTTATCTTAAAACTAACATTACAATATTGACTAAAAATAGTTAAAACTATTTAATTTTAATAGAGATTTAACAATTCCACTATTCCTCAATTCTCATCACCGATAGCACTCTCAATTCCAAAAATCATCATCCCATTTCTTATATACAATTACGTTACGGAACAAAATACTGTATACCGTAATCACCCGAATATAAGACTATATTTTGATCCAAATTACATGTTCAAAAATTAAGGCGTCTTATTTTCGCACAAAAAAAAAAAAAGGTTAATATTTACATATAATAGCATTTAGTTCATGGTTCCCAGAGAAATATTATAATCTTTCAAAAAACACTAGTTTCGTTAATATTATCAAAAGTAATATAATGCAGTCGCAACAAAAAGTGAGGCTGACTTCAATTTCCGTTACTTTTTTCTTATAGTGGGCTCAGTTACTGGTTATTAATCCAGGCAGGCAGATATATAAATATCATGAAACAACCTGACAAAACAGATGCTAAAATATTGGTACAAGTATTAAATAGGCACAAACGGGTCAGTGCATTACATAACACCATAGGCGGTGATGTATGGTTATGTTCCTTTTACCAAAACTACAGTTGTAGCATGGTGGTAAGCTTAACATCTTTTGATATAGAGCAGCTACGTGATCACCAAACTGGCATTGTGTGTGAAAGCGAGTGATGAATGTTGTTTGATGAGCAACTTTAGGATTGCTGTTTAACTTTCCCAGAGTGAATATGTCTATCGTTCTGAGTACGAGGTAGTAGCTGTATCTATTTATAATTTGTATTTTTTTTCTATGTTGTTCACTTCACTTCAGGTTTAAGGTGTTTTCCGGTTTTGTATCAAACATACTGGTAAACGACATGTTAATAAATTGTGAGTGACCACATTGAAAAAAAAAATTTGCCGCAGTCGCAAGCAGGAAAACTTGAACGTTGTAGTTATGAAGCAAATTTTAAATTAATGAATGAAAAATGCTGCCTGTCTAATGCACTTGATTGCAGCGAAGATAGTCTCCTACGAAAAGATGAATAAATAGCATCACCAGACTCATGAGACCTTGTCCAAAATGACATCTGTTGTTTTGTGATTTAGTACTAGCAGAATCAAATTTTTACATTAACAGTGACACAGTTTATTTAAATTTAATGCTTCAAAAGGACATAATATTTCTAGAAGCATCACTGGAATGTTGGGAATATGTTAATAAATATGAAAATAAGTTATTAATTAAAGACTTTACCCATTTTACTTATATTAAGAGCGACTTTCATTGGATATTTTGTTTTTGAGTTATTTTTATCATGATGGCTTGTTAATAAGTGTGTGTGGCAAAAAAGAATTTTTCCCCATCGGCAAAGGCCAAATGTAGGGGGGCGTCTTATATTCGAGAATGTCTTATGTTTGGGTGAATACAGTACATGGCTGTGGAATTTAATTATTTAAACTAGGGCTAAATTAGTTGACCCATTACTGTAGATGGTCAATCTATTATTCCATGGACGGCCAAAAAATATCAATACGCGCAGGATTTCAATGGATGAACAGATTTAGCTATATATATTTTAAAAAATCTGAAATATAGAAAAATTATTATTGCAGATAATACATTAAAACACAATTCATCTAAACTCGTTTAAAAAAAGAAAATACTGTCTCAAAATACTGCATATAAATGATTGCAATCAGACACAAAAATGTAAGCTGGCCTAAAACTTACAAAGCCTCTGAAAATTAAAACAGATAATATGATACCAAAAGATAGGCAAACTTGGAAGACCGGTGTGTTCGCAGTGGCGCGGCAGGATTACAGCCCTACGGGTGACAAATGTATGTCTTTTAAAGTAATTAATTACATGTTACTGCAAAGAAAACTTGTAATTTAAGACAAAAATAATAAGGTGATTACTGTCTAATAATTAATCATTCAAAATATCGTTCTCTGATTTTCCCTGTCGTAAGTTAACACTGCACTTGGCTCAGCGCTTACCTACCCATTATTATAAGGCAAAAAGTGTCAAAAAGGCCCCCTTACATTTCATCAGTTTGTGTGTTTATTTTAATAAATTAATATAAATCTTCAGACTTTCTTGCAAAAGTTACTGAAAGTAAATTTCACATTAAAATACAAGTCTCTCAATGTTCTAACAATTTTTGGTGACAAGGATTTAAGTATATGCTTATGGGCATATAATTTTATTTGTGAAGATGCTGCCCCTTGAGTTAAATAACAATTACAATTTAAAATCATGGTAACTTTACGCCAGATAAAATAAAACACCAATCTTAAGAGGAAAAAACCACATTAAATAAGAAAATAAATTATCTCAAATAATAATTACATGTTAAAATGTTCAGGTGAAACCATTTGCTTTCAAATACAAGAAATGTTGGCTGCAACTGTCTCGAGCAATGCATAATCTTGATAACATTCGTTCACCAGACAACACTATTTGTTCTGCTGCTGGCGGCATGTGGAAGGCAAGCAGGCAGAGATATATATATATATATATATATATATATATAATTATATATATTTTGCCAAGGGAAGTACAAGCCAGGCTCTCTGGACTCTCCAGGCACCACAATGCAGCGTCGACAGACGTGTTGAGAGAAGACGTTAACGTGCTGCAGAGCAGTTACCATATTCACCCCAATATAAGCTATATTTTGTTCCATAGGTAACTTTCAAAAATTAAGGGGTCGTATTATTTTCCCATCACACAAAAAATTAGGGTTAATACTTATGAATAGGTAATAGTTACGACACCTGAAAATTTCAGGACATCGCTAACACAGCACAGTAAAAGTTGCGGTGGAATATACACACTATGTTTATTACTAACTTAGTAGTATTTACCAAAAATGGTGGTTATGTAATAAAACATGGTTGAAAGAAAAAGTAATTACGGCCTCAAAAGTGCTCACTTTACTGTGAACAATCTATATCAACATGTGACTTAAGTCAATGTATCCTTTTGAAATTTTGTTTTTCAGGTCAAATAAGACAGACACAATAATGAAGACAATTACAGGAAAGACTTTCTCGTCTGCTAAGTGAAGCTGATTTCCTATATTTATGTAACATTCAGACTTATCTAAATAGATCCAACAGTGTACATCAGTATTTTTGATAAAGCTATGATTTATCTGAAACTAATATAGACAAAGTATTACACAAAAAGTTAGAGATGATTCATGATAACTTCTGCCTTTTTTTAATGCCCTGCTAAATATTTACTTTTCATAACTGATTATGTATCCTTCCGCTACACGTAAACATAAACACTGCCATGTGACTTCTACTTATATACTGTCACATGCATTGATTGCTGTTTACAGCTGTTCAAAGAATACTGTAACAGCCACACAGCACTGGCAATCTTAAGGCACTACAAAAACCGCCCGCCATAATGGGACAAGTACGTAGTGGGCCACATCTGCCAACCTGCTGGATGTGTCGCTCAATGAGCCATGTCGCACCATCGCATCTAAATACTATATGATTCGTATTTAAACAATGAAATCCCATTTCAGGTGTAAATTACAATCTCAAAATCATTATTGTTGCTGTAAATAGTATGAAATGTGCTGAAATTAGAAATAACAAAATGTATACCTTTCTACACAGGTTGTACAATCTACCATAGAGAGAGAGAAGAGAGAGAGAGAGAACAAGAGAGAGCGACACGATCTGCTTCGCTTATTGAACTTTTATTCTGGATGGGAAAAAACCACCAGCCTACACACGGGAATTTGCGCTGATATTTTTAACTGCAGCAATGAAATACGTTTTCGTCAGGCTATCTAACAATACAAATATATCAATTGACAACGTTTACCTTACAAATAGTATACATAAAGAACAAGGTTAAAAAAGATTGTAACTGAACTATTTCTTACCGGCCATTGCCAACACGTCGCTGCTCTCGCTGTTAATTGATGTTTAATACAAAAAATGTTTAATACAAAAAATGTTTAATTACAAGTTATATAAGATACTGAGGTAAAGATTAATTTATTCAATAATACAGTACTCTAAAGTTAATCACTGCGTTAACTATTGCTGGAATACAAGTTATTTGAACAACAGGTTGACATATTCCAGCTAGGGTGATTTTTCAAAGGTTCGATTGCAAAACGCTGAAGAAAGCGTGACTGGAAACTACTCAATGCAATATTTTAGGTCAACTTATATAGCTAGCCAATATGGTCACAAATATTGAAGCTGTTCAGTAATGAAACTGAAATACAAGTAACCTTAAATTTTCGCAGCGCACAAACCGCACATTAAGTAATTTGCATCATTTACGTCAACTGAAAAATAATTTCATACATTACTAGACATTTTCTTCACATCTAAGTAAATAAAATCCTCAGTACATTTAAGACTTTAACACTACCCATTCTTAGAGAAAAGAGATGAAGGTAAAAACTGAAAAAATTGCTATCTTGACTACCTAAAAAACGAAAATGTCAAAATTAATATTCCACGTCAACGACACGTAACTCTAGGGGCTTGCTGCTAGTGAGGGTTCTTATCCACAAACCACATCTGGTTGCAGACTGAAGCAGACTTCCAGAACATGGCTTAACTAACACTGATTGCAACATTAAGACGCAACAAAGTGCCATTTTCATCACTATCCGCATGTGTGGCATTCACAGGTTCAGATATTATGCAACAAATACAGTTTTCCCATTAAAGTCTGGCTGCACAGGACATAGAGAGACGTGGGAGTAAAGTGAGGCAGCCAAATACTGACAATAGCCTTCTGCCACATGTCAGCCATCAAATTAAAAACAACTAGTTTCATAGAGAATGTCTATTAACTGACTCTCTCTTCCAATGCATTTTCATGGATAATTGAGGTTTTACTGTATTATCTTAATTCTTTCATAGTCGAACCATTATTGAATGGTTAAATCCAGTAAACGTATGCGAGTTAGATACAGGTTCAGCATATTTGGAAAACCAACGACCTGTTGCCATGCAACATAACATCGAAAAATCATGCAAAGATGGACGAGGATTTATAACAATTAACTGTTTTGATTCTTGGTTCTTCGATACCTGTAATAATGGAAGGTATCGAGGTATTGACTTTCACACCCCTAAAAAATTGTCCCCATTATGCATTTGTACTAAACAAAAATTAATATGTGAACTATTCCCTTCGCATTAAAAAAACCACCTGCATACAAATAAACTCGGTGACTGATAGTGTTTACAAGTTTGTAGCGCAGACGCGGCAGCCAAAAATCGATAAAGGGACAGGCGACCTTTAAGTGTCAGAAACCTGGCACAGTCAAATAAGATGTGTGCCGCGGGGCCCATTAAAATTACATGCCTCGTTGACAGAAATATGATGCGTGAATTGTGCCAGTGCGAGAATTATACCAGTAAATACGGTAGTCACTGGAACATAAAACGTTTTCAACTACCAAAACTTGCACGGTATAATTGTGAAGTTAACATTGTTGGGATTCTGTTTATTTTATTTTGACGAAAAAAGAAACTATGAGGGGTTGGGTGCTTTAGTTTTACGCCTTTCGTGAGACAGCATTATTTTGATGTTCTTACAAGTGTGTGCCCTTTTGTGTTCCATATTGTTTTAAACAAGCAGTGGAAAATTAGGTTCGTATGGAAGTAACATTAAAAATACTGTAACTTCGAAAACTTTAGCTTTAATGAAAAATCAAAATGTGATACGTACATCGCTGTTCAATTTCATATAGAAACAGCAATACACACACACTCCCTGACAGAAGGTAACCTTGCACTTATTGAATTTGCAATATAGACCAAAATAAATATTATTCACGTACAAGTGTGTTGAAAAGTTTAGCTTTTTCAGATCATGCACATTCCAATAATTATAGTAACGGTTAACAAATATATCATTTACAAAACACGCAACCTTACTGTTTGTAAAATTCGCAAACTCACTCACACGTGTTTTTTCAATGTGATAATCGTTGAAAGTTTACCTCACTAAAATCACACGTGTTCGTCACTAGAATTAAATAATTTATTTGCAGATTCATTCAGTAAAATCAAAACTGCGCACGTTAACTGAAATCAATTTAAAACTGTAAAACACACACTGACCACAGAGTAAATAATGGCGACACAGCATCACTATTAACAGTGCTGTTTTCTCTGTCCAGTGTAGCCATGACTTTTACTGTATGTGGTAATGAATTTATAGCGCCATTTGCAAATATTACTGAAATTGTAGACTGGCACGCAAGCTTCTGGTAAAAGTATAATATTTACTGTACGACAGACAATACATTGCACTATTATATATATAATATATATTATATATATATATATATATATTATATATAAATAACTGCAGAAAAAAAAAAAGCATTGCCAAGCCTATCATTTCCGTAATAAACACTGAAGCCTAGAAATACAGTATCTGGACGTTAAAATCAGTAACAATTAAGGAAAATCCTAATTACTGGGCAACCATACAAATTCCGTAACTGGGCGATAAAATCAGTAACAATTAAGAAAAATTCATAATATTTGGAAACCCTAGAAAATCGCAGCATCATATTTACCAGCAGTTAAAACAAAACACATTTCATAGGAGCATAGGCTATATGATGCAATGTAGACACAAGAAATCGATAATTGATGCCCGAAACGTCGCTTAAATTGATTTACGTAAGAATTGATGGTATCAATGGATCGAAGATTCTAAACAACTCATCCTTAATATTGAAAAAGTATTGCTATCTATACATGCCCCAGAAAATGGTAAAATTGAATGCTTGTTTTCGGTGCAAAAAATGGTAAAATTTGGTGTTAAATTTCAGTATTTAAAAAATTAAAACGGTGTTAAAATTCAGCATTAAAAAATTTAAATGGTGTTAAATTTCGGTAGTTAGAAAAGACAGCAGTGTCAATTTTGGAGCTTAAAATGAAAGCGATGCTAAACTTCTGTGACTTGTTAAAGAAAAAAACAATAATGAATTTCTTTGCAGTAATTTTAAAAAATTGGCCAAATTTCTGTATCTCAAAATTAAAAAAATATAGTAAATTATATTGTTTTTTAAAGAAAATTAATACACATGTTCAGTGTCTGAATAAGAAATAGAAAAGTCATTCAATACAAGAAACAGGAGTAGTACAATTAATTACTTTAAGCCATGTGGGGTAAATTTTGACAGTTTTAGAAAAGTTGCACGGTCACAATGTAGCCTTCCATCACTGCTGTTTTTCACTGGAGAAAAAAAAAGTTTGTACACAAATGTGAGCACAATGCACACTTGCATTTTCCTCTTTCCTCATATTCTCCGTCATGGCAGGCACAAAGTCTAACGTTAGCTAACTTTCATCCAGTAATTAATGTAGGTTGTTATAGCTAGGTTGCATTCCCACATGTTTAATGTTTGTAATTTGTTGGGGCTCTGTTCATTTTTTATTTTGAGGGAAAGAAGGAAACAGTGAGGGAGTTGAGGGCTGTCGTTTAAAACGATTTAGTGAGACGGCCCTGTTTCGAGATTCTTGCGCGTGTTGTCTTTTTGAATGCCATGTTGTTTCGGTGCAACAGTTTAAAATATTACTCATTTCGAAATAGCATTTAAATGATAGTTAACATCGAAAATTTGAACTTCGCCGGAAAAAAAAGTTATATATACGTCGCTGTTTCTATTCATACAGATGCAGAAATACAAACACACAGTTTGGCCGAAGTTAACTTTACACTCCGGTGTTGAAAGTGCTGCTTTTTCAGGCCACATACATTTGAATAATTATAGTTAAGATTTACAAATACATTATTTACAAACCATGCAAAGTTGCTGTTTGTAAAATGCGCACCTCTTGAACATGTGTTTTTCTATAGTAAACCTTGCAAGTTTACATAACTAAAATAAGTTTGTTCATCACTAGCATTAAATAATATATTTGCAAAATCATTCAAAAAAATAAACACTGTGTACGTTACTTGAAATCAACAAACTTAAATTTGATACGAAAATGAAATTCCTGTAACATTATATTTCACATCAGTTTCCAATCTAACATCAAAAATGAATAGCCAAAAACTTTTTCACAACTCGGTCAAAAGGAATATTACACAAATAGGACATCATTGTTTTATTCATTATGTCAAAACTGTAGAAACAAGCTTCATTACGTGTTCGTGATCAAATATAGTAGCTATTTTTTAAATCTAATCACAAAGATAATCACTACAAAATACTATGAAGGCTGCAAATTTCTGTGTTGGCAGTACTATCGATTGTCGACACGCAATCAATTGCAACTATTATTTACAGTATCTGAAGAATGAAAATACAGTAGAATCCCACTATAGCAAGCACAGCAACTGCGAGAACACTGGTATAAAGAAGTCTTTTTGAGGAACTGTCATAAAAATTGCAAAAATATTTAATGAAAAATGGTAACTTTACGAGTAGAAATATACGGCGAGATCGTGTGAAGCAAACTTGCGGCAGGACACGTGACCGTGAGAAGCGCTCTTTTGTAATCTGTCTGCGATGACTCCACTCCCTCGTCTTGCCTCCGCGTGCCACTCTCATGTGTCACGTTCTACACATTGCCTCCTAACACCCCCCCCCCCCTGCTTTGAACCCGACGCATTGTTCTATAAATAGAATCCAGCCCCTTCTATCTTGACCACATTTTCATAAATCAGTTCCAATTTCCATAGTCGTTCACGGTCATTGTGCTGTCAACTGTGCTTGGTTTCAAAAACCTTGGCGTACGAATGTAATTGTTTAATGAAAACAAATTACATTTAAATATAACAGTCCAAGTAACAGATGGAATCGAATACAGCTATATATTAATAGTTTCGCCAGTTTTTTCCATATTGCAGCATACCAATTAAATATAGGGAAACGAACGTAATTTTCTTGAATTTTTGCCGGTTTTGAGTAAGCCTCACACAATGCAGGTTTTGTTAGTTGAAAACATATAATTTCCCAGTGAGTACCGTATTTACTGGCATAATTCACACACCTAAATTTTCTGGTGCCGAATTAGGGGAAAAATTTTTCTTTCATATTTCAATCAGCACGTTTCTATCAACGAGGCATGTAATGCTATAGGCTGTTCATGGTAAAATGAACACTTTTAAATCCTTAGTAAATTTTTATTTCAGCCATTTTTTTTTACCCTTTAACGACCTATTAAAATGACCATCTAAACACCAAACAGTGTGTAGATTCCACCGCACTCGGGAGGTAATGTCAAGAACATTAAATGCCATGTCAATGATTGGTTCTAATTCAGTTCAAAAGATTTACAGGAGTCCATGATTGATTCAAAAATGTGCTATCATTAATGAACTTTGAAACAAACTTAAGTATCTACTCATGTATGGCATTCCCCTTTCCCCTCCCCCGAAAAAATAAAGGAAAACATTCTGAGACCCCACTAATTGAACAAAAAAAAAAGTTTTCCCTGAAACTTGTTGAACAAATCATGGTGTTCATCTTACACGAGTAAATGCGGTACTTCACTTCAAAAAAATTGAAAAATAACAATGCACACAACAAAAATCACAGAACAAGTCATATTTTTCTGATTATTGTTTTTATAGCAGTGATGACAGCATTATATCTTGAACTCTTATAGTGTTTAAAACCAGGTGCTATTATTCATTTAGATTATTGTATACAAAATAAATGATTTGCTTGAGTTTTGAAAAATTAAATTTTCAATAATTTTTTTTGGTACTAATTTGTCGTTTTCACATTCCTTGTACAAAACTACTAGAAAAATACATTTATCAGAGTTTTGATAAATTATCGTTCAATCAACTGTATAAAAACCAAAAGTTAATATTATGTTAATTGTGAATCTTTTTTTTCCACTTAGGAAAAATTTGGCCATTGTATTTTGGAACCATTAGTGGTGAAACTGGGCAGACTGTGTGTGTGTGTTCAAATAGTGGCTGAATTATGAAGCGTGCTTGTATACATGTTTTCACTTTGCACCTCATAGCCAAGTCCAGAGGTCCAGTAACAAAACTCTAATAACATGAGTCGGCAACACTTCTAAAATGATCGTCAGTACCACTGTACTCAATGTTAAGTACTTAATTTGTAGATGTCTGTGCTCACACTGATTAGGGCCTACTGTTTAGCATCGATAATCCACTGTATTTTAAAGGTGGTTCTGTATACAGTACTGATTTTTGTGTGTGTGTGGTGTCTATATATATATATATATATATATATATATATATATATATATATATATATATATATATATATATATATATATATATATATATATATATATATATATATATTGTTTAATACGAATGCATAATGGGTAAATATACCAGTCAAACTGCTGCATATAAACTTCAGGTAATTAATTGCACGTGCAGAGGAACACGGCAATGAAGAAGTGAGCCAAAAAACCAATGTTCCTGAATTTATCTTGCACGTCATGTTTACCCAATACCGGACCACTGTTACAATGTGAACCAGACATGTAAAGACGGCAGTGGTGGGCGGCGCCCCTCACACCAGAATCGTGTACAGACCGACCGACAAGCCCTTCTGTCCTGCAAGGATATATGCGCTCGCCCAGCTACATGCACACAGCAATGTTTTCATTACTAGCCCCAGCACAGGAGTGATTTAATTTTGAATATGTGTATTTAAATCTTTTATCAATAAATAAAGTGGTGTTTTTAAAATAACTTATACCCCACAGTTGGCGAGTGATTATTTACAGTACACCCCATTTTTATGTTTACGAGCACTTTCTTGGCGATTTCTTGCAGTCACGCACCTTAATTTTTTGCACTAAAATCCTGTGAAAAAGGATATTTTCACATTATAGTGATTTGAACACACTTTAAAAGCAATTTTATGGTGATGTTTGAGTAGTAGACCACACTGGTAATCAAAATTGATCTAATTCGGGGACTGCGAGGACACTATTGTAACAAGGATAGAATCTGGAACCGTGACATCTCGTTATAACGGGACTACTGTATTCCTTTCAACATCTTTTCTGTGCAAAATTTTGAGTTTTGTAAAAAATAGG
Source organism: Dryococelus australis (assembly GCA_029891345.1). Taxonomy (NCBI): domain Eukaryota; kingdom Metazoa; phylum Arthropoda; class Insecta; order Phasmatodea; family Phasmatidae; genus Dryococelus; species Dryococelus australis. Next base: position 23,345,900 of record CM056994.1, on the reverse strand, counting down.
GTGATTTTGCAAAAATGGTGAAATAACGTCCAATTCAACGATATTTCACCATTTTTTGGATTCCCTAGTTATCGAGTATTGTGAGAATGTTTGGTATCGAAACTGGTATGGAGTATCGAGAAAATTTAGTATAGATGCATCACTAATTAATACAAAGCAATTTTGTGGTCCCTGAAAATATAATAGGCATAAAAATGCTAAGTAATTTGTTTTTAATTCTAATGGTTAAAAACCAATAAAAACATTATCGCTAAAATTAACATTAACAATAGGCCTGTTCAAATATCACTTTTTGATTGCGAATTAAATTCTAATACGATCACCAAAATATTCCTGAATATCAATATCATATTCAAATAATTTGATCCAAAATAGGAACACACAAATATATTAAATTACCATGACAAAAATGTGTAATTTGTATTTAACATTTCAACAAAAAGGATAAGTTATAAAAGTATACAAACACTTTATATTTGACAAGCTATAGCACTGAAATACCTTCATTCTGTAATTAATGTACAGCATTATAGCAAGGTAGACATTCCAACATGTTCTATTTGTGTCCCGGGGATCTCATTTTATTTCAATAGATATGCCCGGGGAGGGGGGCTTCAGTTTAAAGTCGCTCATGAGACTGTCTTTAGTTCAACGTCCTTCACGAGACAGAATTGTTTTGTGGAGCTAAGTGGATAAAACTATACCCGGAACCTGCTTATAAAATAACAGAGACCCTCAACTCTAATATCTGTACAAATAAAAACAATTACCAGGATCCAAATGCCCCCACTACTATGAATTATTCTGTCACTATTAATATGACAATGTGAGTTCCGTGGCAACATACTGTAGATCTAAGCGATGCCGCAGAACTCGCATTTGCAATGTTAAAGGTGACTGAATAATTCTTAATAGTGGGAGTGTTTGTATCCTGGTAAATATTTATGATAAAGAGTGTTTCGTGAATGAATTACCTACTGATTTTGAGTGTTTATCCATAGATCTGTTTAAGCGCTAAAATATCCTTGAAAACTGATGAAATCCATGAAAACTGTAACCCTGGTCAAACATCAATATTCACACTTCGAAAAAAATTGAATATTTGAGATCTTTAAGTATTTATATTTAGACAAAATTGAATCAGAATATTCAATTATTTGAAACGGTATTCCAAAATCCGAATATTTACACAGGGCTAGTAAATAATCATGACACTATAAACCTATGCAATACAAGCAGCATTACTTTACGCAGTATGAAAGTATTCTGCACCTCTACAGTCAAAATCTGTAACTAGTGATGCTGGCTGCATGTATTTGTTGTGCGTTCACTTTCTGTATCATCTGTGGGCATTGTGGGCAAAGAAAGTTCGTTTGTAATAGTGTTCTACTGCATTAATGGTAGTAACATACCATAGTCCCATAGCAACGATTAGTCAAACTGTAGTATCAGTTAGTCGGGCAAGTATATACATTTAGCTTTGTGGTGTTGGCTTCAATGAATGCGTATGATGTTGCAACTGTTTCTCTATGAAATTCTTTTTATCTGACGGCATGCCAAGTTAATAAAATAGTTGTTTTTTGTTTGTGATGTTGCAACTGTTTCTCTATGAAATTCTTTTTATCTGACGGCATGCAAAGTTAATAAAATAGTGGTTTTTAGTTTGTGATATTTCTACATAATGCAGTGGAGTGCAATTATGACGAAGTACAAACTACATAAGTTTACACTGGAAGAAAAACTTGACCATAAACCAACAGTCTCCTTCCGTTCTATAAATCAAATTTCCACAGAAAAACTGTATAATCATACTTTGAAGGAAGTTCCCTTGCAGTTTTATTATTACGGATATTGTTTTTCAAATAAAATATAAGAAATTAGGTAAGTAAACAGTCTGTTTTAGCGGCAAAATACAGATCCGTGAATGTATTTTGCTCGTGCATTCATTAATAAACTCTGGAGGCAGGATACATCAGTCGCCGCCAGGCCGCCCTCTAGTCCGCCAAACTTGCACCTCTGCTGTCGTCCACATTCCACACTTAGCCCGCCTCCTCCTGCCCCTCGACAGCCTTCACTCTGTTCCCTCCCTTCTATCAGGTCATGCCCATGCCACTCTTCCGCCATCCCATATCCACCCTTATAGCCACGTCCATACACCCCTCTTCGCACTTCTTGTTACAATCTTCCGCCTAGTCACGCCCACACTATTCAGCTTCCACCATCTCCCTTTCATTCTTTCTTCCTCCCTGCCAACACCACTCCTGTCCTCTTCCTCCTAACACCCCACACCCTGCGGCCACATCCATTACAACAAGCAGCCCCCCTTTTTCTTGGCCCAACTCACTTTCACTCCCCCCCCCCCTAACTTCTAGCAGGCTATGTGCGACTACCTATCTCATCTTTTCCCTATTTTTTCATCTTTCCTCCCACTTTAAAACTCATACACAGGAGGTGAAAACTCCGTTAAATATGTGGTGCACATTCAAGACAACTTGTTACATTATTGCACGTGCGAAATTGATTAATTAGTTTCTAAGTAAAATAAAATAAGATCAAAGTTAATACATGAAAATGTACTCTATTTTGACAAATTTCTAAACGTGTTTTAAGGCTAATATTTTTTTTTACATGCCAATATCTCAAACAAGTTTACCCCACTTTCTGCAGTTTTTTTTGTAAAAATGTGCAGCCTGTACATGCCGAAATCTATTTAAATGTCTGATGTAGCAACAAAAATAATTTTAAAGAAAATGCACCAAAAAAATGTCTACACTTAATGAGGATAATGCGAAAAAAAGTTTTTAAATGGTATTTCCCCAGTTCTTTTATATATATTACAAAACACTACAGATTACTCATTAAACACTAAAAAAAGCCAAAAACCACTAAATAAATGCTATAAAATGTGTTCATAAATGCTCTTTTAATGTACCTCTAATCACAGCATGTAGCGATAAACAGCATCCACACAATTTTACATGGTCCCAGCGAAATCCCTATGTAAATAATGTTAACATAACCAACTTGTATCGTTTATCGCATGGCGTGTAGAACAAAGTATTTTTCCGGTCTCTTCACCTAATACTTCCAGCAACAATCGTTTTTAAGTTGGTTGTTTATTCAAATGTCTAGTAACTGAATACAAAAAGACGCATGCGCCGCCGTTTATGACAGCTCCATGGCACACTGTGCAACATCCTGCCTTCCCAACACGTCTGTCGACAATGACTGCAGCGTGAGAGTATGCCTTGCTATGTTACCTGACAAGAGGGGAAGTGATTACCCATAGTAAGAAGATGTGAACTAGAACTCCCCCACCCCCTTCTAATTCTCTCTCTGTCCCGTAACTTCCTTCCACCCCTCAAATTCCATACATGCCTACAGGAGGGGAAGTTGTCTAGGAAAAGATAAAGCACCCCCCCCCCCTTTTTGGCATCTCTTCCAACCCTGCTTCGCTTGGCTTATTTTCACACACCAGCCTAGAGTAAACGTATGAATAGCAAATTAAATGTTATCAAGATAATACGTCGCTGAAAATACTTGCAATAATCATAACTTGTATTCCAAAGCAAATGGTTTCACCTGAAAATGAGAAGCAAAATATGTTAACGAAGAATAATTATTTGAAAACAAGTTTTTTTGCAATAAAAGGTGGTTTCTTCCTGTAAAGTTGATGTTTTATTGTATATGACGTAAAATTCACATGATTTAAAACCTTATATTTATTTAACTGAAGGGGTCTTCATGAATTAAATTACCTATATCCCCAGAAGCATATACATCATAAGTATAAAATTAATTTTCAGTAACTTCTGCAGGAAATCAGAGGATTTATATTAATTTATTTCAATAGATGTGCATCTTTTGAATAAACTGATAAATTGAGAGGAACTATTAGACACCTTTCATCATCTAATAATGTATAGGTAAGCACTGAGCCGAGTGCAGTGTAACTTACGACAGGACAATCAGATGACATGGTTTTGAATGATAACTATTTGGAGAAGTCAGAAACTCACATACCCAATGTTACGTTTAACAATGGAGGTGGCATAAAGGAGATACAGTTTTATCCCAAATAAATTGTACGTTTCAAACATTTCTCATTTGTATCAAAACTGACAATGCATTTCTTGGGAAAAATGTACAAAATATTATATTTCTACAATCTTTAGTGATTTATAAGAACAATGATTTAAAAATTTAATTTTACACTGAAGTTTTCATTTACGAAGTTAAACATACAGTGCGAAAACATACAAGTTTTTTTAAAAAAATTTTCTCTGATGTTTTATAAATTTTTACACATTAACCTTTCATTTCCTTGATTTTTTCCAGACAAACAGAATTCCCTGACTTTTACAGGTTTTCCCTGTCTCCCACAAGAGTTGGCCACCCTGTTAAAGTGTTCACAAAACTGACTACTAAAATTTAAGTAACAAAAAAAAAAATTATGATTGTGCTCATCAAATCTGGTATCGGCATCACTGTAATCTGCTGCAGCGGCAGCTGAGAATCGGTATCTGTTATATGTTTTCTTGGTCAATATGCATTTTTTTTTCCCGTCCCTTCAGAAATATCTTAACAGGTTTTACTGTATTTACATTTCCGTACACAGTGATCAAAGTTCAAAATCAACCTATTAACACAACCTATTTAAATCTACAAAAGAACAAAAAATTTCCACACGGAAATGCCAAGTGGTATAAAAACAATAAGAATTTGTGAAAATACATGATTTTGGACATTTCATAAACTGTAACTACCATGCAAAAAATTTTACCTTCCCCATTTTACATGGAAATTCAGGTTATTGCAATAGCAAAATTTTCTGGTCTCTCTTCAGTGAATTTAAAGATTCTCATTTCATTAAGTTATAGCAAGCAGTTAACTGAAATCAAAAAGAGAAGCTCAGATTATTTTATATTGTTTCAGTAAACATAGAATTTATGCATCCTCTTAATTTTCATTCTGCAGAAAGGGCATCTATACACAACCTTCATTCGTAAATAAAAATGATTCTTTCCAAACTCAAATTAATTAGGTAAGCTCTTTGCCAAAACTGTTTCATGACTCATCACAAGAACACAACTGACGTAGCCCACCTTGGCGAGGTACATGCAGATGAGACCCGTGGCCACACCCATCTCCAGCACGCCTGACTTCTCATGCAGCCCCAGCTCCTCGACTATGGTTTCACACAGCTGCTCCGTACAGCCTCCGTCACCCCAGAAGAAGGTGTTCTTGAAGAGACGCACCTTCAGTCCTGCCACTTCTTCATCCAGATGCTCTTCACCAAACACAAAGAACCAGGCCCCTGACTTGCCTCCTGATTTGCCTCCAGACTTGCCTCCCTTGCGGCTGTCCCCTTTCGCACCAGAATCCACCTTACTGGGGTACATAAAGAATTATTAGGTTACAACCACTTCTATTTCTACTGCAAACAGGAAATAACATGATTCACTCTGCAATATTCAAAATTAATTTTCCAGTGAAGCCTTGATTTTCAATTGGTGGATTTTGCCTAACAAATCTTATTTTATGATTAGTCAAAATTCAAAGAATGTCTAACAATATTTTTTAGACTAAAGATTACGAAAACATTCTAATCAAAACCCTATCACAATTCTAGTAATTTAATGCAATAACAAAGCAATAAAACCAATTAAAAAGGACAAAATAAGAATTAAAAAAAAATAGTATAAACTGACAAACATCACACACACTGCTGGACATGGCAAATACTACAACCATAAAAGGTCGTCAATTTGCACAAAAATTCAACACCATTCAGTTTGTACATCACATGGAGTGGTTATTGGTACTGCCAGATGCACTACAGATAGATAAGATAGTTGCATCTCCTGATGTGCAGTAGCAGAACATGGTACCATATCCAGAGATATCTAACCCACTGTGGGGCCGGTACTACATTTTTTGGGCCCTTCAACCCTCACCTTAAGCAGTAAACAATCAAATGGAGCCAGCAATGTCATGATTGCGTAGCAGAATGAAAATGTACTGTATTCTACGATGAACTCAACATCAATTGTAATGTATATGATGGTTGAACTAGAATTTAGCACTGCAATGTGCAACATAATCCTGCAATTATCCATGAATGCCATACGTCCCAGATATTAGTGTTGCAAAGGGCAAAATCCAAAATTTTCGTTAAATTTCCTTTAGGTATGCATTTGTAAAATAAACTAAAGCTTTGCGAAAGCAGGGTGTAAAATTAGCATGTAAAGGAGTGAAAATGTATTTAGAGAGATCAATTGTGATTAGGGATGTCAAACTCAAGTCCACGATTCTCGAGGAATTGTAGAATAGAGAATCTGAAGTCCAAGAATCGAAACATGAAAAATCAATTACTACAAATACATAACCTAAAACTAGAGTCACGATTTTGGCTAATTCGCGATAAAATGAAAACACCAAAACACAAGTTAAATCGTGTAATAACACGAAATTAGACAAATTTGCGATATATTATGAAATGAGATTTCTCCACAACAAATGAACTATTACCCATAGTATACACACGAAAATACTTCGACACTAAAAATCTAGACACGCGAGTCTAGGGAATATCGAGAAATTCTCTAGATGAATAAATTCTATGTAAGCAACAGTAGTTTGACAACAAACCGCCTCCAAGCATTAGTAATAATTGTACGAACTAAACACTCACAACTAGATTGTGTGCAATAATCTATGATACAAACATCGCTTGTTTACATTGACACATGGACAAGAGTGAGTGAAATGAAAGAGTGATATCTAAATTGATACATTTAACGGACTGTTTTCATAAAATATCTATCATTTAAACATTAATACAAAAACATATCTTAATTGGTCTGAGAACACTTTATTTTTTTTTTTAAATAATTTATATAATATTTATATTACGTGGATGATGCTTGTCTAGTTTACGTATGTCAAAACTCCTTTGCATTAAAATTTCTTTGTGTATTTTTTCTTTACTTTTCTTTGCATTTCCAGAAAAATTGTTTTTGAATTTACCAAAATTTTTAAAATTAGAGCCATTTAAATAATTACAGCTTTAAAACATAAAATGACTGCTTTTCAATTAAGTGCCAGTCTTGCAAACTTTACAATAATTTCATATGGTAGTGAACAAAGTGAGGTTTGGAAATATTTCTGAAAAAACTATGTATGTATGTATGTGTATATATGTATATACACACACACACACACATATGCTGCTTTGAACTTTTTGAAATTTCATATGAAACTGTTTTTTTATTATATTATTTATGTTAGTAATAAGCCTACTGCTAATACAGGCCTTGTTTAAATAAATAAACTTCACACCCTCCTATACATGATTTAGTTCTGTGAAGTAATTGTCTGTAACGAAAGAAATCAAGATTAAGAACTGAGGAAAAGTGTGATAGTTTACGCTAAATCAATTTTTAACAGGTCTGCACAACCTAACACTTGTCGGAATGACAACCATATTGTACGTACAGAAATCATCATTAAGACAATATTAAAATTAATATTTCACTGTAAAATGAGTTTGATTATATGTAGAACATATTTGGGGGGAAAACATGCATTTCGTGGCACATTTTTTAAAAGTGAAAGATGTTAATCTGAATATGTTGTAACAGGATTTTCCTGTAACTGCACTCTCAATAATGCTCAGATTTCTCATTATCTTGCAATATTTTTTAAGTTACTGCCAACATAATGTAAACAACACATCAAGGCTTCGCTACATATACACATGTATGGTAAAACATTTACTTTCATCTAGGTCGACAAAAACACACAACCTTCGAGGTTTAATAATAAGTTACAGCTTGTTACCTGGCACCATGAACAACGAACAAAATATGTTACGAATAAGATCACTTGGGAAAACCATGGCCACATATTTGCTTGATAATACTGCTAGGAAGAGTAGCATTTGTTGGATTGAGGTGTAGTCCACATGCTATGAAGATTATTTTAATTAAATTTACTAATTGTATCCATTTTGATATACATTACAATCTCCCTACTAAGCACACAAAAGGACTAATTTTAAGTGAAGTACATTACACCGATATTTTACCATAATACAACCAACGTAGACCACTAAAACCGAAAAATTACTTTATAAATGTACTATACACATATTTAATAAAAATCAAATCTTAAGAGGTAATACCGTATATACCCTATTGCACTACAAGGGAAGTAATTCTATAATATAGCCTCGCCACAGCTGTGGTCACCTCCTATGATGAGCTGTTACACTGCACGCGCAACAGCTATCTTCAAGCTTGGGTTGGGCTGTAGCTGCCTGCCACGTTGCAAATCACTTCACATCACATTGCCACTCTTAGCACTCCAGCCTTTAGCCACGAGAGCTGGCCCTGTGTGCAGCATATAAATAGGACAGCAGTACTCGGTTCGAGGCTGTATCGCTCGCACCAGTTCAATAGCACACACGGAGAATGTATCTTGCATCAGTCATCAACAGAACGTCACTGTCAGACAGTCATGTAAAGATTTCTACTACGCACGACACCACCTCGCTGCCAGCCAGCATACTGACGCCACTGCACGTCCACTTACTTTGAAGCTCTCACACCCTGCACTGTCACATCTTCAAAGACTAGGTAAAATACACAATGGCAACTTATACGGGCCTTCATGCCTCAGGGTAGATGATGATTTACGTCCTTTCAACAACAATTAATTGACTTCTATTCATCGGTGCATATCAGTCGAACCGGTATGGTATACTGTTGCAAAATGTGTAAAGCTGCAGAATACCACCTGCCTAACTCCCACCACCAGGTAAGATACATATAACACAGTGGTTCAGCTCCAGGACACCCGGTGACGGCAGCTCAGAGGGACAACAAATTTCTAATTAAGCTGCCCCACCTCACGAGGACCCAGTAACTTTCACAAACGAATGCAGGCTCGCAGAACAATGTACCTGAGAAACAATGCATTAGTCGAGTTCAGAAGCAACTCACCGGGAAAGCTATGGGGAGTTTGATACAGATTGACCCCAGTTCTAAAAATGTCTAGACGATAACTTTACCGCCGAAGAAGTCTTGGCAAAACTCGCCACAAAATTTTACAGTAAAACTCAGGAGGTGAACAAAAAAGAATTCATCTAATGTAAAAAGTAGATATACCACCGCATTTTCCCTGCCAGAGATGAAGCCAGCTAGGTGCGCTACGCTGCATAATTTTTTACAAGCCTGAAGCCACAGTCAATCTAAGAACTCGTGCAACGGGCCTGTGAAACAAGAGCGCAATTATAAACTGCCAGGATGCGCTGCTCAACAGCAAGCAGATAAAGGAGGAGTAAAAGGAGGAGATAAGAATGACAAGACCACTAGCCAGACCCTAAGACTCCTAAAACCCCAACCATGACCCCCCCCCCCCTCCCGGACATCTACCAGATGCTGCCAAAGTGCTGCTACTGCATGGCCGACATTTCGACAGAGATTTCTCAACAAAGAGGGAGAATCCAAAGTCACATTCATGACTGACAGAAAATTGATATTCCCCTGAAGCGGCCTGTGTAGAGGTCCACGTGAACAAAGAAAATTACAGTGGCGATGCTACATACGGCAGCCTCAAGTAAGCAACCTGCTCACACCGCACCAATGAGCCAGACTTACCCCTGTCGAAAGAAAAGTTTGGATGGCACAACCAGATCACCACCTGAATCTAGAAGGTGAAATAAAGATGACGATCGGAGTTCATCAGAAGACATCACATGTCCACTTCGTGGTTACTCCCCATATTGGAGAACCCATGATTTTGGGGCAACCATGGCTACGTAAGCAGCATTGTATCATAGATTGTGGACAACACCATGTCCATTTGGGAAGAGAGAGATACCTTAATTAACTAGGAAAAAAGTCCAACTTAATACTACTACTCTTCCTGTACAACAATCTGCCACCAAGGCAAAAAAAAACCCCCTGGGAAAACCATAACCCAACCAGTACAACCTGATGCCATCAAAGGAGGCATCGAATGACCATGACTCCTGAAATCGAGCCAAGGCCTACCAGGAGGCCAGAGGCACGCACACCTGATACCAACAAGGAGCCAAGTTACTCTCAAGCCCCCGACAGTAGACTTTCCAAAGCTTCGAGGTGCAGTCTCCGTAAGATCCCTGCCCTCGATGCCGACAAACTACGCTCGCAAACAATACACCACACAGGAGCAAACTACACTGAGAAACCAGGAAAATTTCAGATAAGCCCACTTCAGAGATACGCCCTTTGAAAGTGTACTCTTTGTGAACAATTCTGCTGTCAAGATGTTTAACATAGTGCTAAAACGTAGGGTGCAAAACCGAATATTGCTGAAGAACAAAGTTTTCTCCATAAGGGTCAGCATAAATTTGACCACATTCCGACACCACGCAACTAGTGATAGAAATTGTCCCTTGCAAAACTAATAATATTGAGCTTCCTGGCCATGAGTTAATCTATTTGACCGACTATCCTGATCAATCACTGCCAAGTTTTATTTACTTCATTTTTTTTCATCTTGAACAGTTTCATTTATTTTTAACTAAATAAAACAAAGCTCTATAGATTTTAAATTGATATTTAGCACTGCTATTCAGCTTTGTAAATGACAAAATTTTAATAATTTTATTTACCACTTTCAGGTGGTCGCAGTTACAGCCCTATTTTCACCAAGCATCAGTCCGCGATAGCAAACTACAAACAATCTGTGAGATTAGTCAGTGACTTGACACTTAACCAGAATCCCGTCAGCTATCGTCTACAGGTTACGAGTAATATGAACAGACAGTATAATGAGTAGCAGTTATAAGCAATATGTGTTATGTTGAGGGCACGCAATGGCCCTCACTAAGAACAGACACTGAAGGCATCAGTAACTACCTACTTAGTTGCCAGGTGTAACACGTCAAAGAATCTGGCACATAGGCAATTTTAGCATGCATAAAAAATAGATAAACAGTGATAGGGACTAGCAGTTATTGGCTATGCTGAACAGATCAAACTAGTATACCAAGTATGAGACAATTTACCAACAGTAGATGCTGCTAAATACAAATCAAGGTGAAAAATACATATAAGACAAGTGAGATGAAATAGTTACGCAGCCATTTCACACAATAGTGGTACGCATATTTTATTCCACTTCCTCTAGTATATATATATATAAACAGTAGCAGACAGCCCATTTAAAATCAGGCAATACCTATACACACCAGTGACAGTGTTACACGAAGACACACACTTCATAGTGTACAATTAGCTTTGTTAATTTAAAATGGACTCCCTCAATAAGATAGTTTAGTTTTATGTACTAATTAAACATGTGTATGAGGGTGCAGTAAACCTATAAATATTTCTATGAGTTTTGAGGAGTATTTGTTTCACCCATATATTTTATTCATAAGAGTAATATGTTAATCTATTTAATTTTGCAGCTTTAATAATTTTTAACCTCGACCTAGCATCAAACCAAAGACTAAGCAAGAGGGCTTCATTGTACTGCAGTACAAATAACCCAAGAAGGGCAAAATAAATACAGTGTAATATTTTGTTTTGAGTGCCATCTTTAGAATGAAGGGTGATCTCGTACACATGTTTATTTCGTAAATTTATTTGAGTGTACTCGCTTTTAAATTGGTGGCTAGCCAGCCCCAGGTGACGAAAGACCTGGGATTGGCAACCTCTATTATGTCACACGTAACTGTTGGCAAGTTGTGATACATACAGGTTGCCCCAGAGGTAGCCAGGTTTTACTTCAACCTAAACACACCACTGCAATCATCATGATAGTTATTTTCCTCCTTTCCTTCCACGAGTAAAGCCTTCTAAATAAGTGTTTTCCCTTTGTCTTCGCGTGCCGAATTTTTTGTATAATTCTTTTCAGATTTAAAATGTATATAGGTATTTTATATTACATAACCACAGCGCTTATGCTGTATTTGTCACGGCACGCTTATTCATCAAGGTCGCGTGAGATACCTGGCAATGAGAGGTGGACGGGAGGGGGGGGAGGCAACCCCATTAACAGCACGACACACTAGCCCACTGTATAGGCGAGAAGACAGGGAAAGCCAGCCATCAAGAGTGAGACAGAACTACAGATGACTCCTCGCCCGGCCTGACGTGTTTCTACACTGCCCCAGGACACAGAAAGAGCACTCTTACAGATGCCAACCGCCTGGACCTTAAGGAACTTACCCAAGAGTACAACATTTTGTTCTTTCAAATGGCTCCCACATGTCACAACCATCTAGACCTTCCAGAGAGGGGGGGATTATTTCCGATGTCCTTTTCTCCACTTTACTGACTATGGATGAGCCTCCATCTCAGAAGACGGAATGAAATAGGAAAAGGGGGGGGGGGGGGGGGGGGATTGATGCGTGCCACTTATACCATTATACCAAATACGACTACGACTCATCCACATGTTCAACAACCAAAGGAAACTACTCATAGAAGACTAGCAGGATGTGCTCTCAAGAAGGGACATTGAAGATACTTTGTCTCCGGACTGTTACTGACCTGCTATTCTCTCCCTACCTCCCTACTAAGAAGTCAAACCCAGAGGACGGAACAAACCAAGCACGGAGTTTTAGGAATGTGCAGAGTAGTTACAACTCAAACGCCACCAAACGCCTGAGGTCATATACCCAGCACAAGAAGATAGTTCTCCCACCCCGCTCACTCCAGGCAATGACACAGAGGGACGTCATGCCTCCAACCTGGCGCACTCGTGAGCGACCCGCATTGTGCGCGGCCAAGGTCACGAGTTATAGTCTCCAGTAGCTCAACTCAACACTTCATGTGCTGGGACTCTCTACTATCCTTTCCAAGAGCTTCCGGTTCATCAAGAACCCGTATCTGCCACCGCCACCTTCCAGAGGCTTCAACACCACCTGGTTATCGCAGTCACCAGAGGCCTTCATCTGCAGAAGACACCGACCAGTGACTCAACACTCCAGTTGCAGATCTTCCTGGGTCGGAAGCAGTCAGAACTACTTGCTGGTAGTGGTCACCACATAAAGTTAGGGCCTCTTCTAGGCAACCTCCATTAAGTATTTTGTTGCATCAGTTCTTTTCACTTGCATCTTAAGTAGCTTACGAGGTGGGTCACCTCAACCCGTTCATTGAATAGCTAATACCTCTGCTGCAAAAACATGCTTGGTATTATGTACGAGTACGCTAATATTTATTGTTTTACTAAATGCTACAGAAGAACCTATATATTACGAGCCCTCACAGTTCCCAAGAATAGGGTCGCAATAACAAGATCTTGATCAAAAATCTGGAAAATTTTGGGCCGATATTACCCACCTTTAACCTCTATGTCCACAAACTTGCCATTTTTTGCATGAAGTTAATGTTCAATCGTCTCTAGGGCATAAAAAACCACATTAATTAAATATAAATATGTATATTTTAATAGCCGGATGTCTCCTGATTAATTTGATACCCAAGAAAAGCATATTGGACGGAATCCCTTGCCGGGCTGGCAGCGAATATGTTGCCAGCTGCTGCGGGTACATAACTAGGCGAGTGTCTAGATACTCTGCAGCGTGGCCATGGCTGTTTGTTGCTGAAGCTTGGCCATAGATCGTAAAGCTGGACAGCTGTTTGCCAGCCGCTACGAGACTACTCTGGTCTGGCGAACAGTGACTGCCCGCCCGCCACCACTGCCGTTGTTACAGAGCTGGTTTACTTCCTAACAGCAGTCCGGCATTGGAAAAACATGCTGATATATGTGATTCACATCAATGTGTTCAATTTCTACTAAATGTAGGTGGCGCATTGGCCTCTGCACTGGCACGATGAGGCCCAGCAACGTTTACAGGAATGTAAATATTTAGTGCTGTCTACTGGAATTATTAACTATCCCGAATTTTTCATAAAAACCTTTCGACGTTGTCTACACACGCATACGGCCTTACTCTCCATTATATGGTACCAGTAACATAAGAACACATTTTATTTGCATACAAAATTGACTTCACAAGAAAAAAAAGGAACAATTTCCAGCCATAAAAAATTAGCACATTACCTAGGCATGGGCGCATATAAACTTACACACACTGATTAATAAACTAGTCTGTGTAATATGCCGCTGTTTTTACAGCAAAAGACGAAGGATAATGGAAGCGAAAAAAAAGACTGGGAGGGTAAGGCAGAGGCAAGCGGCATGTGACTAGAACAAAGAACCGTCACTGACCAGACCCAAAACGCGGACAATACACCAGTGACCCCTAATGGCATTAAGTAATTTATTGCTTCACCTCTCATTGGGACAACAAATTTCATAGCCTATGATGGTAGCTTGAGAAATGCCCCACCACTAACATCAGTAAGGGCACTTTATTCATAGACTGAAGACAGTGCATAATAAAAACTACTAACGCGTTTGGAGAAAAGATCTATAAAAGAAATCGGCACATAACTGAAACCACAGTTGGCTACGGATCACTGTATCTATTTTTAGATGTGCCTCAAATATTCGACCCCAAACTTTTCACTGTTTCTCGGGAATGGGTAGTAATAGAGGGGGCTTTATTGTAGTTGCATATGCAGTTTGTCAAGAACATAAGCACAAAACACAGAAAATGAGTAAAGACGGTTGTGTTTTTTAATACTACGTGCATGTTCAGTGCGTAAATTACATTAATCTCCTTTATGTATACTATATATACTTCAACTTCACCCATTATTTGTGTAGCATTAATTCCGTATACGCTATGCTTGGTTATAGTACAAGTCACAAATATTTATTTATTATCAAAGTAAATACTAGTTATGTTACCTTATCCAAGAGTAATTTTGTTCTAGAGGTAAACCCATCTTCTCACTGAATTGTGACTTAGGGAGGAGCAAGCAAGGAATCGGGATGTTTACTAATGCAAACTCAGTAGGACATACCCCCTTCAGGAGCCAGTCCGTCACCACGTACACCTCATCTTTCGACAGCAACCTGTTCTGTTTACCACGGTATACAAAATGGTAGAGCCTCAACCACTAAGTACACACCCCACCAAGGCAGGAACAGACACCTCAGGTTGTATTGCTGCTAGAGCACCGAAGAGAGCTGGCAAGGGTACTTTGCCTGGTTCTAGAGGCCCTACCTTTGTGGACTACAGCCTGTAGTAATAGGAAGGCGGTCTAACAACACACAGCTCCAGGTTCAAGTATTAGTTACCCGCACAGATTGGAGTTAGGGAGTGCACCATCAACCACTGTCAGCTTACACACTAGCCAGAGCTATTGTCAACTGCTTGACGCGACCGAAGGGATGAGTGTTGTGCTGCCTCTTTGCCATTCAACGCTAGGCATGGGATCAGAGAGAGGTAAAGAAGGCAGAGTTTACTACTGCCAAGCAGGTATGTGCCACCAACCAATCAGCTCAGTCTTGAATTTCTATGGGGCCGAGCTCGAACCGCCCATTACGCTGGGAGACAAGACTTCTCCCGTCGGGAATTTTGTTTACTTCCCAAACATCATTAGAACGAACAGCGGGTACCATCCAATGATTCGGGATCTGGTTACTGGAAATGACACCCGCATTGGGATCGCCAACCCTAATTTCGGCAGCTAGGAAGGAGCCCAGTGGGAACTGTCAATACCTGCCTGACCACTACAGCAGCTCCATGGCCAGACAAAAAAAGAAGGCGACAAGTTCAACTGGTTCTCTTTCAGCACTCTTGCTCCACAGAAACAGACTGCTTAGAAACATGGCAAGTCAGCACTGCCCAAGATGGCTAGTGTTCCTAGTCACCATATTACCAGACCTACTGAACCAGAATTTGTGCCTCGCAGATGGCAAATGCAGCCAGTGTTAGTTTCCAATACAAGATCCAGTTAAGTGATCTAGAAACAGTGTAGTGCGCAACTGACCTGGCATCAACCAAGACACTTTCACTAAGACAGTTGAGAGATGCGCAACAAATGTTCAAAATATGTATTTGGTTTCAGATAGAATATGATTAATGGATGTGTAAATAAATTAATGTTTTACCAGATGTAGCATACAGATTTATAGAACATTGTGTTAAATGAATTAGTGCTACTTATCTGTGAATAATAATCTGCAAATAATGTACAGATGCTGCAGATGTTGGTCGCCAGATATTCAGTATCAGCATTGGCCCATGCCCAGATTCTTTGACTTAATACTTATTTTCAAAAAACTGTAAAGTAAGTACCGTATTTTGGTGTGTTTAGGCAGCAACAGAAGTTTTTGATGAAAAATTAGGGACAATTAATATTTCAAGTAAAAGCCGCACTGAATTTTTGTATTTCTGTAAATATTGTAAAGTCACGATTCCATACAAACATAATATATTCAGACTTAATTTTTCTCCTACAAAACATTTGTGACAGAAAAATTTGTATTAAGTTAGAATGTTTAAAAATATAAATTGTGCAATTACTATTCCACAGGCAGTAATGTGACTTGATAAAGCAAAACCACTGCAACATGTTACACAAAATGTCATCTTTTCAATCAAGCATGGCAGTGGGCATGAAAACTACACAAGATATGTCTCTTGCACAGCAGAGAAATTATTTTCTCATGTACGATATCTATGGCTAAACTCAAACATGTTTAAGTTTCAGACGTGCGGGATAAAGGTTATTTTTATTAATGGCAGTCAACAAATAATTGCATGAATGAAAAGTGTCTTTCTCCCTCTCTAAATTAAAACATACTGTATGTTGACAAATTTGTAAATATATTTTGTGGGGAAAAATATTTTTTGCCAATATCTCATATATAAGCTGCACCCCACATTTTGTAGCCTTTTCTTTTGTAAAAAATGTGTGGCTTATACACACCGAAATACTGTATTTTGACAAAGTCAGACTGAAATAAACTAATATGTACACCATTCTAATATTTACTTAAGTTAAAATTTTGAAGTCAACTCTCAATACTTAAACGGCTGGAATAGGAACCCTCTCGAATTGACCCTTTTAAGGGAACCATAAAATCATTATCCATGAACAACCCCCTCAAAATAACTACCCTTTTCCAAGGAACCATGAAGGATAGCAGAAACTACAGTTGACTATACAACACAATGCAAAAAGGATTAAACAACCTCACACTGCTACCAAAACATAACCGATTATCGCAGACCAAGTAGGATATGTACGCAAAGAAAAACTAAGTTTTATTTATCCTTGTCATGCCCATATTTTGCCACTGCTCCACTAGGATCGCCAGTGTAGAAAAATGGCATGTCAGTAGCAGAAAGAATATTGTGTGTTACAGTTAGCGAAGACCAATTTGGTTAGAGATGTGGAAAGAAATTTCTGCACACATTTTCGTAGTAATCCACCATCTTGGAAATACAGTTGAACATCTTAATTACGACCCCTCACGGTTCCCGAGAATACGGTCATAATAGAGGAGGAGTGCAATAAAAAATTTGGAAAAATTTGGGTTGATATTGACTCACCCCTAACCACTACGCCAACAAACAAGCCACTTCTGGATCACTCATGTGCTGCGGCTAGCCGCGAATACATTACCGTGCACGCGTAGCTGGGCACGCGCCTAAATCCTCTACAGCGTGGCCAGGCACAGCAACTCACAACTGTCGATCGGTCATAGGTCCTCGGGGCCGAGCAGCTGTAGGTTGGTGCTACAGGCTGGCGCAGACAGGGACCAGCTGGCTGCTGCCAGTGCCGTCGTCACAAGGCCGGTTTGCTTCGTAACAGCAGCCTGGTGTTGATAAAAATTGCTGATAGATGCAATTCACGTCTACATGTTGAATTTATGCAAAATGTAGGCGGCATGTTGGCCTCTGCACTGGCACGATGAGGCCCGGCAATGCTTACGGGAAAATCAATTTAGTGCAGTCTACTTGAAATATTAACTATCCCGAATTTTCCATCAAAAACTTCTGACGCGACCTACACACGCGCACAGCCTTTGTCGCCAAAATATGGTAACATAAGAAAACATTTTATTTTGACACACTTACCTACCATCATTCACTTCACACATAAAATTGACTTCACCGGGGGGGGGGGGGGGGGGGGCAAGAAAATTAGCATATTACATAAGATTGACGCACTTAAACTTTAAAAAAAAAAATCATTAAAAAGGGGATATTGGAATAATTTGAAGTCATACATATACTGATTAAGAAACACTAGTCTGTAATGTGTCGCTGTTTTTACAGCAGAAGAAAAGGGATAATGGAAGCAAAAAAAGACGAAGAGAAAGGGAGAGGCGGCAGCATATGACCAGGACAAAGAATCCTCACTGACCTGGCCTGCCACCCCCCCCCCCCTAAATGAACAATTCACTAGTGTTCCCTTCTGACATGAAATAATTTGGCGCTTCACACTACTTAGGACAACAAATGTCAAAGTCTATGACCACAGTTTGAAAAATGTGTCACCACTAACATCAGTTAAGACTAGTTTCCCATAGACTGAAAACCGTGGATAATAGAAACTTGTACCGCAGTTGGAGAAAGGTCTATTAACAATAACTGATAAAAAAAAAATACCTCATAACAGAAACCGTGGTTCAAGATAAATACGTGCCTCAAATTTTAGACTATTTGACCCAAACTTTTCACGGTTCCTCGCGATAGGGCCGTAACAGAAATGTGGTCGTAATAGAGGGGTTTTACTCTATACCTACAGGTGGTATAGACAGCTTGAAGAGACTGTGCCTAGGTGTAAAAACATCACCTGGTGACCGCACATAAACCATGAAACTGTCTACAGAATTAGGGAAGCATTCCCAAGAAATCCAAAAAAATGTATGTATCATGTAAGTCTTAAATTACAGCTACTCCAGAAACAGTTTGTTGTGTCACTCATAGAGTTGTTACGATCGCTCGGGTAAATGTAGATGGAGCTCGGCCATAGAAGCCAAACATGCAAAAATAAGTTCGCTGCTGTACAACAGAAACATTTCTTATGTAGTTCACATGCAAGCCACAGCACCACAAGTATACATTGATAGACGCCATTTTGTGTAACATATTGACATCATTTTGCTTTCTCATGTCACATTGCCATCTGTGGAACAGAAATCACAAGACGTATATTATTAAACATTGTAACATAATACAAATTTTTTTTTATCAAAAATGTTTCGTATGGGAGAAATTAAGTAAGAATTTACTATGTTTGCACAGAATCATGCTTTAACAATATTTACAGGAATACAAAAAATAAATGTGGCCTATAGACATGGAAAATTAATTATCCCTAATTTTTATCAAAAACTTCTGATGCTGCATACACACGCCAAAATATGTATATCATGGACGCAAGTGGAGAATTTTCATCTCACTGTGCTATTTGTGGCGACAATATTGGGGAAATCTCATAATTTTCATTACTGCTCATATTTCTGCACAATGATGGTGAGCTGAAACAATAAACAAAAGGGATGATGTCATTGGTGTTGGGGTAGTGGCAATGGTATCGGTATATGAAAATATTGTATTTGAACTCTACTTATTCATAAGCAGCTGACATACAAACCCTTTAAATTGCAGCTGGTACACGGAGTGTACAACACTGTCAAAAATAATAATTTTCCGATTAGCATTGTTTGAAAAGGCATTACAAATAGTTTATAAACCTTTAATGAAATCTAAACTTGAGCAGCACGTCGCACAGGATCTAAGAAGTTTTGACGAAAACTAAACAGCATGCCACACTATGTACCCACAGAATGTTCCACGTGTATTCAACTAAACATCTGCTCATGTTTGTAATGATCCAGTGATGCTGTTCTAACTAAATGCCAGTGCCCCAATATTATAACGGTCATCTTGTGAAACCTACACGGCACGCCACAGACAGTTCCACGCATATTCAACCAATCATCTGTTCGCACTCTAATGATTCATCGCTGTTCTAACAAAGCCAGTGCACTAGACTATAACAGCCATTTAGTGAAACCTGAACAGCACACCACAAGCTGATCCAATACTCTGGCCATTCCCTTTACTTGCCGGCATTAGCACAAATAAATATTTTTTCAGGTGCAAAATTTGTAGAAAGCTAACAAATGCTGTTGTCTTAAGGGTGTTTGGTGTATTACATTACTATTAGTTATTCAACCGACATTTTTCACAATTACACACGTATGCATTACAACATTTGTAAAAGGTTTGTTTAGAACCAGTGGGGAAAATGTGAAGTAGGAGAATGAGCCGCTCACTAGCGATTATAGGAGCATGCCATTGTTTATATTGACAGTTGTTTTATTAAAAAGATAGGGTTTAAAGCACGTGTTATTTTAAATAACTATTATTTTAAACGCTAGTTACAGTGTTTTAAAAATATTTTAAATATAGATTGCGGATGTCATAAAACCAACAAACAAACAAAATAGCACGTAACATGCCAGTAAATTATCTTTGTTTTCTTTTGGAAATGTGTGTTTTTAATTGTGTTGTGCTCACTTTTCGCCCAGACATTAACGTACTCCAAAAGCAGCAAATTTGACGTACTCCAAAAGCAGCAAATTTGCTATGAGAAAAATATATTGAGATTTACTTAGCTATTTTTCATTTTGTTATCGATAGAGGAATTAATTTTGTTAGCATACAGATGTTTTTCAAAAATTAAAAATCTCTTTATCCCTCTAAGAAGTTTTTAGCATCCAGTCCTTTGAAAAACATCTTAACAGAGTTCCACTGTATGTAGTTTCTCCTCTACAGCGAACACAGAAAATGTTACCTTCAGAATAAGAGGGATCTAAGTTATTTTAAAAGGTTGACATATGTATTCCAATTAAAATTATTCATCAGGACTACAGGTATGACCAAAGAATGTCAAAACACAAATGTTTTCTTTATTGCAAAACTAATTTTTCATAAATAAAAGAACACTAGCTCTACTCGAGCTAGGAAACTTAAATCCCAGGCTCGCAGACCTCTAGTACTTTTCATTGAAACAATGTTAACTGAGAAACCCTGTTAAGAGGTTCCCATTTTAGAAGTTTTCCTGCTTAAAATGGTTAATAATTTTCTACCTTGTCTATAGGCACACATGTAATTTGACACATCCAAGAAGTTTTATTTGTAAATAAGCACTCTTTTGCCAGTCCCTGCAGTAAAATCTCGACAGTTTTAGCATTTGATTTACCAACTCACCCACCAATTCTTTTGCATATTGATGATTCCAGCATTACAATTTTTTAAAGTCGAAACAGTTGCTTGCAAATTAGGGGTTCCGCTGTATTTTTTTTAAACCAATGTTTTGGATAATTCAACAAGTTTTCTTTGTAAAATTGAATACTCGACCAGTCAACAGGCATGAATTCCACCACCTGTGTACTTAGCATAGTGTTTACATATCTACAGGTATAATTCAACAAGTTTTCTTTGTAAAATTGAATACTCGACCAGTCAACAGGCATGAATTCCACCACCTGTGTACTTAGCATAGTGTTTACATATCTACAGGTAAGGCAGGTGTGGACCACACCAAAATCACAAATTTCAACTCTTGCTACTACAGTGTTTCTGTAACATGGGACTCTGATTCTCACCAATACAGCCCTTCTAGGTATTACACCAAAAGAACTTGCTGCTTAAAAACAGAATGGAATATGATTCACAAATCAACAAAAGTATCAGTAGCACCTTAGTTTTAAGGTGTTCATGATTTCCCATGCACACCTAACGACTGGACACACCGGTGTACAGAATAAGTGACAAATTATCACTAGCAGTATCTTAGATTTCAAATGTGTATCTACACCCATCTTGGCCTGCTGAACAAACTTGGGCAATTAGTATTGTAAAATTAAATTAAACCACACTAGCTGAGCATAATAATAGGAAATACATCTCCCATCTGACCTACAGGACAGATGTAGAAATATAAAATTACTAAACTACAGGAGAATTTAAGACATTGGGGGCATACATGAAATAGGATAAATGTAATACAGTAGTTAAAAGTACTGATTTGAATATGACAGAGAGTAACTACACCATACATAAAAGTTTATTTTACTGTTAAGTATGGTGTTCACGTGAGTTTTGGTCATTAACCAAAATACAGACAGCTAAATTACTATCGAGGTCTGAATTTAATCATTCAAATTAAATTTGCAGACAGTTGATGTCTAGCTCAAAACCATATAAGATGGTATAACATGAGCATAATACATGCCTTCTGCTTCTAGTAACTTTTTTAGTAGAAAAAATTTGAGACTGAACAGCATGGGTGGGCATGCAAGAAGCAGGCAGAACTGTACACTGCAGTGATGGCTTACAGGAAGGGACACTGTGGAGAGGAACATGATGCGCTGCCACGCAGCACAGCGGAGAGAGTGAAATACCTACTCTGTGAGGGTTTTCATGTGGATGGACTTGACCCCGCAGTCCTTGCCGTCTCCCGTCTCGAACAGTTCCACCAGTAGCGGCTTGATGGACTCGCATTCCTTTTCTCCATCTGTGTCGGCCTCCACGTGCACAACCAGCACCACCATGCACTGGCCCTCATGATTTGCACGTATCATTATAGAGTCCCAGTAGCCCTTCCGGACCCGAAGGTCATAGAAGGACTTGCCGGACGAATCCATAAAGTCTGTGAGCACCTGCAGGACAGATTCGGAGCGTACACGTTTCACCCTCGACTACCAAGGAACACGAGTACAGCAGGAGAAGCTACCTGCGAAATGCAGTCACAGTTTTCTGTGAAGTGAGGTCATCCCCAGTATGGGGGAGTAGCAAAATACACCTGCAGGGCAAGTTCATTGGCCACTGGCATGTCCACCTTGTTTCCCACACGTCAAAACCTATACTCAGATTGACAATAGATCTAAGCTGTATCATAGCAGTGAGATCAGCATACTACCATGCCGGTCAGCAAGGCTTCCACGTCAAGCATAATGAGGCAGGTTGCTGCCCCCTGTATGCACAATCTGGGACCCTAAAAATGGTGATTTTGCAAAAGGTAAAATACTGTGTAAAAATTTTTTTAGCATACATTTTTTGCCAGTAAAACAGTTCTGCCAAGGAGGCATTTCCAAAACGATAAATTTATCAGAACTTTTATTCACCATTTTTGAAGTTCCCATCTGCACATTGGATGTATGACCACAAAAATAATGTAATCAAGGGTAAAAGTGACACGACCACAAAAACCTGGTAGTCGAGGGTAAAATTAACTTCATACTTTACAAGAAAAGGCAGACACCTTTACTGTTGCTGTGACAAACCTCATCTTGAGGGTAAACATGACACAGCTGCATGTTTATATTCACCTTTGCACTGCCTACAGGAAGATATAGCCATTCTTATAGGTAACACCAATGAGTTGCCTCATTGTACCTCTGTATTTTACCATACACTTGAAAAACAAGTGGCAAAACTTTTTTATCAATTGCTCATTATTATATTACTCTCACGAGAATGCAAATTTGACAAACAAGAATAAACACTTATTCTTGGTTAAAATGTTCACTGACCACAATGAACATCTTTTCAAAATGTTGGCACAATTCTCCTAGAAGATCTACTACTGTGTTTACAACTTATTTCCCAATGCTATTGAGTTCAAATTACACTTTCAAAGTATGCCTGCTGAACAACACAAGTTTCCCCCGCAATGTGTTCACCATATACAATATACTGACGCACTGCTATGATGGATCCATTTACAGTGCAGCATATTGAACTACAATTAATGAGATTCGAGCCAAACGTCTTCCTTTACAAATATTTATTCTCCTCAACCCCAGTTTCTGCACAAAAAGCTACGCAACATATTATTGCACGACACCAAGGCAACACAGCTTGCTAGACAAGCCACATAGCAACGCAAACAATACTGTGTTAGACTTGCCATATTCCACAACTATGGCACACACACAAGAATGGATCATGGTTTTCTGCCACACATTCTACACACACCACAACACTTTTAGTTGTATCCACTTTGACCAACCGTCAGCGATTCAGTAATTCTACCCCCTGTAGAACATATACAATGTATGCCTGTATTCAAGCAGTACCTTACCTTTATATCATTTCATGCAAGTTAGCTAAGCTAAAAATAGTTCTTATACTTACATATTCACTGGCATCCTAAAATATATATCCCAAAACTATTTTTTAAGTCTTAAAAGTGGTAACATGTAAGAAAAGAAACAACATTTTGTTAGAAGCAGTTAAATTGTAAATTTGTGGATACAATTAGCAATCCTGCACACAAAACTTATGTTACAATTTAAATATACCTTGCCAATTATAATTTTCAATTTTTACGAACAGGTATGGCTTCCCATTACGACTCCATTAGAATCATCCCAAGCTAACATTTTACAATTCTAGCAAACTACAACATCGACAAAAAGATTTAACTTGAGCTCTCGTGTGCATGAACGTGCACACTCATAAGACAATTACTTCCCGAGTCCTTGCAGTTGTCAACCACAGCACACTACGTAATTCATTGCCACTAGCTATTACATTGCATTTTGCCAACACCAAAATAAAAATGTAAACTACTCTGCAATTCCTTCCTCTTCGCGATAATTACACACAAATGGATGATTCCTAAAGCATCAATTAGGCATTAATGTCGATGAAGGAAATATCACCGTGATAGAGACCCGCAATGCACTTGCAGATTCCAAACCACAAAGCTGCTCTAGAGGTTTACCATTGTTTTCTGCAGTATGAAGATTGGTCAGTCACACAAACCACATGGAAAAATTCACCAGACCAGTGCTGATAACCTAAACCTTGAACCCCCGGACAAGAGGCAATAATACTCCCTACACTACAAAGGTGATCCAGTTACACTTACTGCATAATGAAAAGAAAAATTATTAAATTACGTTTTTAAGTGTGGTTCAAATGACAAAATTAGTGTTCAAGAACATCAGCTATGGCACTTTTGTGAATGGCGTTTTTACGACGTAAAATGCGACAATGCAAGATTAAACATGACACCCGCAAAAACCCTATCACCGTGGTTAAAACGGGATTTTTTTTCCGTAACAAAACAGTTCTAAACGTTAACAGAAGGTGTATTGATGAACATCACAGAGAATATAGTGTTTCAATATATATTGAAATTCAAGTCAAGTTTGAGCTTCTGCAAACACGTATCGATACTCCGCGTAACTAGTTTGTTTACACATTTACGACTACGCAGTGTTCTAAAAAAATAAAATGAATAGGATGTTAACTCTGTCGTTTAACCTGCAACCACGTATTTATGTGCCGTGGTCTTAAGTCATTTATACACAAAATACAATGTAACTTTTCGGTGCACATGTAAAGATTTGCGTTTGTTCTCGCAGGAATGTGAAAACAGTTCTATATCAGAAAAGCTGGGTTAATAATTTCTGTAATTTCATTATCAGTATGTTCCGTAATTATTGAATTTTTACAAACCAATTCACGAGCGAATGTTGATGTGCTTAACCTCAAAACTGTAGTTAGACCTAATCCAGCACAGACAAACGTAAATAAAAACGCAAACCAATCCTTTAAGTGGTAAACAAAAATGACCCAAAGGTAGGGCCTAATGTTTTTCTATTTTGTGTTGCAATTTGAAATAATTTCACTGCCATCAAATGTGGACAGTGAACGAGCTTTTTCTTCTTGTCACATTTAGACAGATTTGCGCACAAATTTAAAAACTGAGAACACTGAAATAATGCTGTAATCATATTACTAAAAGGCAGGGCTGTAAACAAAATATTTTTCTGTTACAGCTGTGAATACGAGTTGATAATTATGTGAAAATATACGTATGAAGGTACCCATGAGAGTATTTTAAAATAAAAATGTTTTCCACTTTTTGTAAATTTTTACACTACTTTTTGGCACTGCCTTGTAAATCTTATGACTATATTAAACATTGCTTTTGTGAAATTTATTTACTGATTTTGAGATGTTTTATTTCCCACTTTCTGGCGTACCTATACATCCACAAAAACCTTAGCTAATGAAAATGTAAAACAGTGTAACAAATACAGTGGAAAACTATCCATCGAATTTCAGGGGACTGACAAAAATTCTATAGATGCCGATATTCTGTAGTATGGACTTGAGATATTAGTCAACCAAAAATAACCCAATCTCAAACTTTATGTTGAACACATTGATAGGCCTATGTTAAGTATTTGTCAAGTTTAACTAAAAGAATACAATGCAAATAGGATTATTAAAGAAAACATTCATAACACAATATAGAACCATGTTGAAAAGTTCTCAAGGGAACCAAAAAATATTTACGTAATATGAAAGGGGGAAAAAACAATGCACTAATTTTTCGTTTACTCACTCTCAAACTCAATAGAAACTGTGCACAGGAAATAGCCGCAGACTTAGCGAAAGTACTATCCATAGAGCAACTAAAAACAGTTGCAGTTACCAGCAAAGAAATAAAAAGGCCTTGAATATTGCGACTGAATACGTGTAGTTAATAAAGTTTCCTTAATTTTTCATTGCAATTTTCTAACTTTCCAGGTATATTTATTAGGATTAAATTTTTACATAAACATACATAATTTTCGCAAAAATTCTCTAAGTGAAAATACATGCGAATGTTGTTGGCAACGTCACATCGCAAATCAATATCTCGAAAATATGGCACTTCTATTTCTCGTGATTGCAGGTCGTTAATCACCAACATGACCACCACTGTAAACATTCCAATCACTTGCTTAAGATCTAATAAAATCCTACAGTACATATTTATATACAGTGGAAACTCGATAAATTGAATTTCAGGGGACTGAAAAAAATTCTATAGATGCAGAATTTTTGTAGATGTGGACTTGACACATTAGTCACAAAAAATAATCCAAACCTTAAACTTTGTGTTGAACATATACTAGATAGGTTCATGTTGGATCTCTGTCAAGTTTAACATAAATAAAATTAATCAAATGGGATTATCAAAAAGAAAATTTTTCCGGTACATTCAAACTTAATAAAAACCTTATTTAAACACATCTTTTGAAATGACTTGCTCAAAAAGACATACCTATTTTGGCACGTATAGACTGCACTGAAGTTTCGTATTTCTTAAAATATTGTTAAAATACGATTCCATGCAAACATAATAAATTTCAACTTAATTTCTCCACTACAAAACAATTGTAACAGAAAATTTGTGTGTTGCAATGATTACTACTTCACAAATGACATGATTTGAGAAAGGAAAAAAAAACACAGCAAAATATTACACACAATAACCGCTATTATTGTGTACTAGTGGTGCAACAGCTGCTGTGCGAACTACGCAAGATATCTTTTTCTTGTACAGCAGCAAAATGATTCTCTCATGCACGACTTGAATACAGTTGTTGATAAAGTGCAGTGAATACACTTTCTGTAATTTAGCATTGCCTTTTTAACTTACTGGGCATAATTATTAGTTAGATTTGAATACACAATGCATTCGGAATTTCCATGAAAAAACATTCAAGTAGAAAACTTGTGAGTGTTGGCAACGTCGCTTCGAGATTCAAGATCTCTGGACTATAGCACCATTGCTTCTTGTTCGTCATTCATTACCAACATGGCTGCCGGCAAAAACATTGAAATAGTTTGTAGATAATCTATTAAAATTCTACAGTACACATTTCTTGTGCATATGTACTGCAGGCTTGCAAACTTTTAAGGTTTTCAATTAGTAAATTAAATAAAAACTATTAAAAAACACGTAAATCGACTGCTGCAATTTCGCACACACTAATTTTCTTAACATTCACACATAATTTCAAATGAAAATTTAATATTTAAATAACATTTGTTCAGTGTATCAGACTAGAAACTATGATTTCCCCTAGGGTCATTCCATATCTATTCAACCAAAAATAATATTTTTTTCACCCAACATCTCAGATTTTGATGAGACTTAGCAGGTTTGTTCTATCTATAAAGACAAGAACCCACACCAAATTTCATCTTTCTCTCTCTCTCTCTCTCTCGGTTTTCATGTTACGGCTCTTCGAAGCTTACACGTTCTCACGCTTTGCTAGTCAGATGCCGCTAAACAAAAAATGTCTGTACACAGAAATTAATTTGTCAATAGTTTATTTTTAACCCAATATTCGTGAAATTTTCAAGTTATGTTCTCTAAACTATACAGATTTTCAAAATAACTCATTATGTCAAACCTTAAATTGCAGGACAAAACTGTTTAATATGTAATTATCTAGTGTCGTATATTATTTATAATTGTACACATTATAAAATTTTACATTTTTAGAACAATAATTAATCAATTACAATTCTTTATTGAATTCAAAGATAATAAATCTGCAAGTAGCAACAGGAGACATACATGTCTGGACAAGTTCAGACATGCTTCCAAAGAATAGCTTCAGGCAACTATTCTTTGATTTTCTTGTCAGTCTGCTGCAAGTGCTCCCTCAGTTAACAGCTTGGTGTATAGTGCTCAGTATTTTGGTTTATTAAAGTACTATTAATAAATAAGTCATTTATATATTATTGCGAGAGTATGAAGTGGTTTTGTGCACTTTTTCTTTACTTTTATTTATAATAAAAACAAATAGTAGAAATAACTATTTTTCCATTTTACCAAATTCCAAAATTTAAGAAATTTAACTTGTTTAAAATTATATTTTATAAAACTTACTCAATAACACCAATTAAAGAAGTTATTAATATATTTTTTATTTAATTATAAAAACAAATAAATTTCTTTTTAATTTTGATTTAAAATGTAAAGTAAGTGCAGCGTAGGGACAAAAACACTGACAATGCCACAAATCAATTTGTCGTAAAAGCGATCCCTTCAAAAGGCACAAGAAACATTTAAAAAAAAAAAAAAAACCAAAGAATAGTAACTTTACAACAATGCAAGGCATGTGTCGAGCAAGGATTGAAAATAAAACCTACAGAAAAATTATGTTGATTTAAAATCATATTTACAACTCCAGCTAATTGTGATAGCGGTGAGGTACACCTAAATGATGATTTATTACCAACACAAAATGAGATACAAAAAGGTGAGGCTATTGATTCTTTACATGCTTCTTTAACAGATACCAGGTGTCAGTTACTCCACTAAAAGAGAACTTCTAAAATAAGCTATGTGCAAAATAAACTAAAAAAATTACAACAAAATGTTAGAGAAAATTAAAACTGTTCTTGATGTTTAAGTACCAGCAGGAGGAGCCAAATTAGAAAAAAGCAATCTAACAAAAAGCTGCTGATATGAACTTACTGGTTGAAAACCCAACTACCTCAACTGACATCACAGAAGATTCAAGTTTCTGATTACTCTGTTCAGCAAGCCTAATGGCTATTCAAAGACTAGAGGTTTTCTTGCTGAAACTGAACCAAAAAGATGGAAGAAACTCATAATGTTGGTTGCTAATTTTTATCAAAGTGATGCACAGCCAAGGGTTTTGCCAGGCATGAAAGACATGGTAAGTTTACGAAAACAACAATACGAGAACAAACTGTTAATTTTCAGCAATCTAAACAAAATACACTAATTTTAAATGGGACCATCCTGATGTGATAGTATGTTTCTCAAATTTTTCCATGCCCTTCCCCAAACTGCGTGTTCTGGCAGGTGTCAACATAACTCACGCTGTCTGCGTCTGCACTTTTCACCAGAATGTCATATTGATCATTTATGCAACACAGCTTGAATAGGGATATAAAGAGCTAATAAATCTGCTGCTTGAAAACCTTAACCATGAATGCATGCTCATGCCCCTCCAAAGATAATCTAACAGACTTTCTCCAAACACAAATTTGAGGCCTGTGACGAAGAGGACAGAATTGATTACAAACAATGGATTTCAACAAACAGGACAATGATCACATGTACAGCAAACATTAATGAATTTATTGGTCAACTCACTAACAAATTAGAAAAACCAGTTCCATACTCGTACATTGCAAAGTGCCGATCTGAATATTTTAAAAGCCTAACAATTTCTCTGCTTCTAATGTAGTTGTCATTTCAATAAATTTCAGCGAGA
The DNA here is from genome assembly GCA_029891345.1 of Dryococelus australis. Lineage (NCBI taxonomy): Eukaryota > Metazoa > Arthropoda > Insecta > Phasmatodea > Phasmatidae > Dryococelus > Dryococelus australis. Next base: position 23,315,909 of record CM056994.1, on the reverse strand, counting down.
ATTACTCTTTTACTATGTAGGATAAGGCGCAGGTGTACCAATGAACTTCAGACACTTGTACAGTACACCCTGTTGATGGCGACAAAATAGTTTCATCATATCTGGGTACTTTAAACATAATGTTTATATGGTCTACCAAATACAACAAACTCTCACTAACCATATTTAGACATGTATAGGCCGCACATTGTCACAAAAAAATTACAAAAGTGGGGTGCAGCCTAATTTCGAGATATTGAATAAAACAGAGATTTTTACCCCAAAAACTGTATTAAGTGATATTTGTAACCCTATACAATGAAAACTGGAACCATCTAACTTGGTTTGACGGAAAGTCCGTGCCCACAGAGCACCTTCTGTGGTCCTGAGACAAAATCCCGAAGTAAATAATATTAAATTTTTACTGCATTGATTAAACAAAAATTTCAGTAGCATTACCAAAAATTACACGTTCCACGAATTATTAACAAAAAAGTATGAAGTATATTCGCCAATGCATACAAAGTCGGAATACAGTACATTACCTACACATGGACCAGTAATACTAACAGACAACACAAAAATATATTTCAACACACTTATTTTTGCTTACGGCTCACTGTCCTGCATTTAGTTCTAACTATGTAATTTATGACTTCCCAAATAACCTCTCTGTTTAGTTGCAAACTTGTTCTTTGTAGCAAAAATAAATAACAATAGATGACTGATTACATATTGTGTATTTACAGAGGGGAAAAAAACCTCAACCAAAATTAACGTAACCCTATTCACAGCACTTAAACAACCAAAAATTTGTTACGACTGTATTTTAGCAATTTTTGAGTGGTTTTTTTTGTTAGGATACCTTCATTTTTCGGACCACTCTCTTATATTAGGTAATTTGGGAAATTTTCATAGGATTTTGCAAATTTTGAATTATAGCATTTTGGTTAGGATTATTGCTCAGAGCATTCCTAGGCATGATTCAGTTTGTTGTCATTTTGAGATTAGCTTTGCCCTTCTTTTTATTTGTTCTGATGCGAATCCTTTTCCTTTCTAGTGTTTTTGGTAAATGATTTTATAATTTAAATTTTTGATTTGGATTTTGGTTATAAGTTATGCTTTGGTGTTGAGCGTTAAAAGCTTGATTATCACAGAAACAACTTTTTATCTAAATTCCTTCCAGTTCATAACAAAGTGTACTATTAAAGTATTTTTATTTTTGTTTATTTTTGTATTAATTTCATTTTTTTGGTACTTAAACTGTAACATCTTTTTGAAAAACATAATCTTTTATTTCTACACAGTTTATTTCACCTACCCTTTTTATTAATCTCTTGCAGACAGTGAAAGTGAATTTGAGCTCTACCTAAAATTGACGAAATGATCAAGTTTTGGGCTTCAAGGCCGCCCCTGTTTGTAGAAAGTGCCTTGTGGTGGAACGACCCCCGCAGAATTTGATACAGATCAGTAATTGAAACAGATGATAATGCTGAAGTTTTCAAAAATGGTTAGGGAGGCGTAGGACGGTCTTTTATTTTATGCAGTGTTGAGTAGCTAGGGTGCAGCTGAATAGGAGCTGTGGTGTCCTAGGGAACCCTTAATTTCGCGAATGGTTTTTTCACAAAATTTTTATATAAGCAAGTAGGGCCTATTTCTGAACAATTGGAGTTATTTTGGGTGTGTCACTTACAGTTTTTGCTTCGCAAAATATCACAAAATTGATCTTTTTTTTTTTTTTTTTCACGAGATTGCCAGAAATTCTGCTATTTCAAGAAATTTTGCACAAAATATAACATTTTCAATCATTGTTTTTAAGAGTTGCACTAGATTTCTCTTTCAAGTTCAAGGTGAACCTCCACAGAAAACCAGACAGTTTTACAGAATGAGACTTAGAACGAGATTTTTTTCCCTTCCCAGTTTGGTTAATATAAATTCCATCCAGTTATAATTATAATACCTGTGGTTTTTGAAAACTGGTTCATCATCATAATAAATACTTCAGTCTCATTTCTGTGTTGGGAATACTAATGTTTAAGGCACAAATTTGTTAACTGTTTTAATATGTAGTCGGGATCAGAAGACGACACAATCAAAGTATCGAAGTAACACTGCCGAACCGATATCGCCAACGAACATCTATTCGTACGGTACATCGCTATGTTTCAGAAATAAACTGATCTCTGCAACTTTCTACAATAACTTATGCTTACATTTCATCCTTTTTCACCTTTAGTCACATTATTACTGTAACCTCGTTCGTAGTATACAAATGTGATGAATAGAAAAATGACTGAATATTTATTTTTAAAATTTCAATACAATTTACCGCGCTCATTTATGCAGCAAAGGCACACTGTACGCTTAATAGATTCAAATAATTTTGCTGCTGTCCAAGAGAAAGATGATATTTTATGTAGTTTGAACGCCTGACGCATTGCAGCAAGTGCAGATTTATAGATGCAATTTTGTGTAACTTGTTTCTCTTGATAATGCTTTGTCACGTTACCATCAGTGGAATAGTAATCACGCAATATACATAATATACATTGTAACTAAATAAAAATTTTCTGTCACAAATGTTTTGTACTGGAGAAATTAAGTCTGAATGTATTATGGTGTTGTGATTTAACAATAGTGACAGAAATACAAAAATTCAGTACGGCCTTAACTTGAAATATTAATTATCCCTAATTTTCTACCAAAAATTTCTGGTGTGGCCTGCACATGCATACGGCCTACACACGTCAAAATATGGTAATATCAAGGAAACTTTCGTAACACTACAGAAATTCATTATTATAGTGATGATTGTGCAGCACAGTACAAAAACCAAGTTTAATTTAATGAACCTTTCTATGAATGAAAAAGATTTCATTTTAAAAGCAAAATGGCCATTATTTGTTACTAGCCACGGGAAAACATAATTTGATGGGAATGGAAGAACTGTTAAACAACTCTTATAAAAAAAATTTCCAAAGACTTCAGAATCAAATATTAACTCGCCCAGGAACAAGAAGTTTCCATAACTATACGCCATTAGATAGTTCTGGGACTTTGGAAGCAAGAAGGGTCAGCAGTGATGAGAAGCCCAGGCTTATGTACAACTTAAGAGAAGTGAAATCAAATGTCAAAGAAGACGACTTGTACCTCTCTCGTTACATTGCTTGCACGTATGGGAATCTCTGGTACTTTGGAATAATAAATGATGGGACTAAAGAAGGTGTGTGTTACAGTTAAGTTTTTACATCCTGCAGAACCACCAGTCATTTTACTGGCCAAGACGAGATGATACCTGTCCAATGCAAATTCCTCACATGAATTCAATTAAAAAACTAATGCCAAAAAACTGTTAAGTGATATAGACTGAAAATGGACAAATAAAATGAAAGACTAACAAAATAAAACTGGCAAGTCTTCAGACAAATTCCTAACTGAGGGTCAAAATATTTATCTAAAAAGATGTAAATAGGATTTTCCACTGTAATAAATACAGTATAATTCTGCTGAGGTATTTTTCAAAGGACTGGACGCTAAAAACACCTTAATAGGAAAAATTTCTTACAGGTGAAAGAGATCGTAAATTAAAAAAAAATAATACCCTAGTTACTTATAATCTAAGCTTTTCACACAGGCCATATTGATCTAAACATCACAATTACATCTACAGTAGAACCTCTCTATTATGACCCCTCAAGGTTCCCGAGAATAGGGTCGTAATACAGGGAGTCTTAATAAAAATTTAGTAAATTTTGGGTTGATTTTGACACACCCATAACACCTATGCCCCAAACTTGCCATTTTTTCCATGAAGTTCATTTTCAATAGTCTCTAGCACATAATAAACCACTTTTTAAATTAAATATAAATATGTACATTTAAGAGCTGGACATCTAATTAATTTGATAATAAAAAGGCATATTGGACCACCCCTTGTCATAAAAAAGAAGGCCTAAACACAATATGACATGGCCATTGAAGGTGAATTAAAATACAACAACACTGTTCGAGATGCCTTATGTTTGAAGCAAAACACAGAACTTTATTTATTGATAATATATACGAAGATACATTGTCACTTGTGTGCTGGGGCTAGCCGTCAATACATTGCCGTGCACACGTAGCTGGGCGAGCGTCTAGATCCCCTGCAGCGTGGCCAGATGTGGCGAATTGCATCTGTCGATCGATCCTTGATGCTCGGGGCTGGGCAGCTGTCAGTCAGTCGATGATAAAACATGCTGATAGATGTGATTCATGTCAATGTTTTGAATATATACAAAATGAAGGTGCGTGTTGGCCACTGCACTGGCACAATGAGGACCGACAATGTTTACGGCAATATCAAAATTTAGTGCAGTCTACTAGAAATATTAATTATCGGAATCTTTCACCAAAAACTTCTGATATGACCTTTAAATGCACATGGCCTTGCTCACCAAACTATGGTGGCATTATATCACATTTCATTTACACACACTTACCTACCTTTATTTATATTACACATAAAATTGTCTTCACAAGGAGAAAAAAATAACAACTGCCCAGCAAAAAATTAGCATATTATGTAGGCATGGGTGCACACAAACATAAAAAAAAAAACACTAAAAGGGAAATTGAATTAAATTTTAAGTTATAGATACACTGATTAAGAAACTATAGTCATTTCCCAATTAGAAGCGACTTATGAACCTTTTTAAAAAAACGTCTAGCCATTAGCTGCAAGCATAGCTAGTAAAAAAAGTTGCAGGTTCTGGTGCGGATACAGCACCGCAAAATAATCTGTAACTTTTTTATTAGCTATGCATGCAGCTATTGGCTAGAGTGTATTTTCAAAGGTTCATAAGTCTGTTCCAGTCGGGAATGAACTATAGTCTGCAATGTGCCGCTGTTTTTACGGTAAAAGAGGGATAATGGAACCGAAAAAACACACTGAGGGTAAAGCAGAGGCAGCACTAGGACAAAACACTGACCTGGCCTGCAACTCCCCCACTCCCCTCCCCAACAACAGACAATACACCAGTACCCCTCCTGGCATTAAGTAATTTATTCCTTCACACTGCTTGAGACAACAAATGTCGAAGTCTATGACAGCAGCTAGAAAAATGTGCGACCACTAACATCAGTAAAAGCTAGTTTCCCATAGACTGAAAGCAGTGGATAATAGAAACTTGCACCTTGGTTGGAGAAAAGGGCTACAAAAACAAATCCACGCATAATTGAAACAGTGGTTGGCGAGGGATTACTGTATCTATTTTTAAACGTGTGTCAAATTTTCGACAGTTACAGACCCACACTTTTCACGGTTCCTCAGAACTGGGTCATAATAGAGAGGTGGTAATAATAAATGGGGTCGTAATAGAGAGGTGGTAATAAATGGTGTCGCAATAGCGGGGTTTTACTGTACTGTTAACTTGTGCACTATATCTATCGCTGTATACAGAAATAGCTCATTTAAAGAGGCCTACCTGCACTTATATGCGAAACTATAGTTGTGTGCAGGAACAAAATTTGCCATCAGGAATAATTCGGGCGAGAAACTTAAATTTTCCACGCGAAAAATCAGGACAAATATATTAGGTTAAAATGAAATTTGTAACTTAAAGAACAACATTCTCTTAGGACTTACTACATTAAAAGATAAAATAAACATAGAATAGTGACTAAGTGTTAAAAATGGGTCAAGCTAGAAAACTCTTATTGTATAAAACTTTTATATACACTTAGTGCAGTATGAATTAATTATTTGAGTCTGGAACACTTATTAAATATACTTGTTTCAATTTTAATTTAATAGAAAAATTCCTTATAATAAATAAGTTGGACTTACGACATGATAAAACATATAACTTTAAATTTGTTTAAAAACCATGCCTTGTTTTCAGTTAACTATTTTCTTTACAATTTCATGAAGTCTATTATCGAACTTTCACATTTTTGTTCCATCTTTGGTGGTAAAATGTGTGTACTTGACACAAATGTACTCAAAATTAACTTTCAGTGGAAGTCTGAAAAAAGGAACGCTTCAAATCGTGTACTATTGCAATCACATAACAGCCTGTAGCATTGCATAGGCAAGGTTATGAATGCAACATACCGCATCCACATGCTAACAAAGCTGAAGGCCAGAAGGATACACGGGATCATGCGCAGACCCCAGTTGTTGGCAAGGCGCGCACAGGGGAGGGGCAGTTGGCACTATAAGTGGAGGGTATCAGTTACAAGCTCCTCTCGGGTGTGTGAGAATTGCTTCCGCGCATACGTCAGGACCCGCGTTACACTATACAAGTGAGCTTACCCCATCGACCTCGGGAATGAAGTCTAACCTTATTCTGGGACAGCCATTACGAACCCAGGCACGTGAAATTGTTTACAACTTTGCAACATATCTAAAAGAAAAGAAGTTGTTGTACGGCTTAAAATACGTTTCTGAAGCGACAATTGCTGTGACGGGTGTATCTCAATCAACATTAAAGAGGATTTTGGCCACTGGAAAATAGTAGAATTGGTCTGAAGTTTTCAGCACCAATGGGCAAAAAAACAAACGCCATTCAAGGACAAACATTTTGATTGAGAAGCCTGATATTGCAGCTTGGAAGGGGCAATTTCTACAAGAAATCGCGAAAGTTTCGAAATGCTGGTCGAACAATCGTGTATGTAGATGAAACAATACATCCATGCTACCCACAGTGTTAGTTCTTGTTGGTTGCTGGCAGTCGAACAAGGAGCTGGGTATCACTGACCCAATCGGCAAAAGCCAGTGTTTGATAATTGTGATTGGAGGAAGAGAAGAAGGCTTTATACTGAATGCATTGTTAATATTCCAATCAAAACAAAAAATGGGAGATTTTCATAATGACATGAACTTTTGATACTTTCCGAAATGAGTAAACCAGAAACTACAACGGACAACTATGACGTTCTTGGCAACACAAGTTCCCACAATGTTCAAAGAAATAAGAAACCCATATCTGCTAACGCAAAAAAAGATATTCAAGAGTGGTTAAAAGTGAACGTGTTTCTCCTCTCAACTAAAAAAAGCCAACCCGCTGTTACTGATTAGTGCCCTCTTCCACCTCCAAAATGGACAAAATCATTAAATTGAACTGTCCTGAGTAATCAGGCTGCCTCCCTACCATACTGATCTCAACCTGATTTGAGTTAGTGTGGGGATACATCAAAGGAAAAGTTAGCGAAGAACATCATCCTCACTTGAAGAAAAGAAAAAAATCATGTGAACAGCCGTTTAGTAGGTACAATGGACAGAATGTTGCCGACATGAGGAAAACATTGAGAAAGAATACTGGAATAATGATAGGTTGTTAGATGTTGAAAAAGATAAGATTGTCAATACTGAAGATTCTTGTGACAAAGATTGCTCAACTGTATTGGAAAAAGAGATTTACATCAGACTCAGAATAGGTATATAACGTTTTATAACTATTGAATTATTACAGTAGCATCCAGCTGCTAAAATGTTATGTATGTGTAATTGTAGTGCATTTTTGCATCGGACAGACACAAATAATCAGTCTTTTATATTTCAGAGAATGCTATTTTGACAAGGCCGTTAATAGATTCCTAATTATAATCATGTTTTAACATTCAAAGAAAGTTAAATTTAATTAGGAGAGAACGTTGGTTTAGAATCATGTTTCAACACTGAGGTTTTCCAATTACAATACTGCTGTTCTATAAACCTTATTTTAGGGATGTCAAAGTCGATTCGTTGATACATACCTCAATACCCTCTATTACAGATATAGAAGAATAGAGAAAATACAGTAGAACCTCGATTATTGGCGATAATGCAGGGGAAGAGCTAGTTGGATAATCAAAACTCACAGTAAACAAGTTGTTTTTCGCTTGATGGCTGCCATGTGGCAGGCGGCTATTATCAGTATTTGGCTGCCCTACTTCACTCCGACATCACTATGTGCTGTGTGGCATGGCTTTAATGGGAAAACTGCACTAATTTTTGTTTTTGCGTTCTTTCCGTTACGATTCAGTACTACGTGTATACTGTTGCAATGCCAGAATGCCACAAACACACGTGGAAATATACCGTACAATACCTAAACCTGTAAATGTGCGCATAGACGAGACACTAAAACAAACTACAGTTATGGATGAAAGACCATAGCCGCACACGCAGATACTGTTGGAGATACCACTTTGCTGGGCGTAAATGTTACGACCAGCGTTAGATAATAAGCAGCACGCCGGAAGTCGGCAACCAGATGTGGTTTGTAGATAACCACCCTCACTAACAGCAAGCTCCTAGAGTTACAGTTTGCTGATGCGGAACTTGCATTGGCTTTTAGTCTGTTGCGTGATAGTTATTAGCAGTGGGAGCAAAAGGATACTGGACAGGATCCTTAATACCAGAATTCTTGGAATTATTTTTCTGAGTTTTGATTTTGTTTACCTATTATTTAACGGCATGTTAGATAAAGAACAGATACATTTTTCGTACCATACACATTTCCTGTTCGTGACATTCTAGTTTTCGATGTAGTCGAAATTGAAAGCAATTTTTTTGTGCTTATGTGTTTATTTTGTATTTTTGCTAACATCCACTGTTAGATAGAAAAAAAGAAATACTAGATTACCAAAACCATCACCAATTTTGTATATGAAATCAGGTCACGTGATCATTTTGTCAACAAAATCTGCCAATTCGAACACTGCCTCAAATTATTACATAACCTGTCAAGTATTATCCTTACTGAAAGAAAATGCTATAAATTGTCTATGCAATCAGTACGAATTTGAATATTATGCACACTTGGGAGGTAAATATTTTTGGCGAAGTTAGTTTTCCATACAAAAACCGTGTAATTTGTACACTGCAAAACAGATTTGAAATAATGGTTTTCTATGCCCCGTACATTTAAAACATTTTAATAATTGTTTCAAAATACGTTATTTACAATACACAGTGACTTATTGTTTGTAATACCTATTTGCAACTCCTGAATACACATTCTGTTAAAATTCTTAGTACAGTAAAACTACTCCATTACAATCCCATTTATTATGACCACCTCTATTACGACGCAATCCAGAGTGTGGGCCGAAAAAGTCGAAAATTTCAGGTATGTCAAAAATAGATACAGTAATTCCTCGCCAACCGCGAAATCTTCAACCACTGTTAAAGTTATGTGTGGGTTTGTTTTTGTAGACCTTTTGTCCAACTGGTACAAGTGTGTTATCCACAGTTTTCAGTCTATGGGAAACTAGTCTTTACTGATGTTAGTGGTCAGACTATTCTAAAGCTGCTGTCATAGAATTTGTCATTTCTTTGTTGTCCCAAGCTGCGTGAAACAATATATTAATTCATGCCAGAAGGGGGCACTGGTTGTAGTAGAAGAAGGTGAGAGTAGGGGGGGGGGGGGGGGAATTGCAGGCCAGGTCAGTAAGGATTCTTTGTGTTGGCCACATGCCACTACCTCTGCCTTACCCTCCCTGTCTTCTTTCTCTTCCATTACCCTTCCTCATTTGCTGTAAAACCGGTGGCACATTACACAGACTAGTTTATTAATCAGTGTATGTATGGTAACTTCAGATTTAATTCAATACCATTTTTAAGTTTATGTGCCCCCATGCCTAGGAAATATGCTAATTTTTTTATGGTGGGCAATTGTTTTTTTAAGTCAATTTTACGTGTAAAGTGAATAAAGATAAATGTGTGAAAATAAAATGGGTTCTTATGTTACCGGCACCATATAATGGAGAGTGAGACCATGTGCGTGTGTAGGCAACGCCAAAAGTTTTTTATGAAAAATTCTGGATAGTTAGTAATTCCAGTAGACTGCACTAAATATTTAAATTCCCGCAAACATTGCTGGGCCTTATCGTGCCAGTGCAGAGACCAACGCGACACCTACATTTTTATTAATTAAACACATTGATGCAAATGTCATCAGCATGTTTTCCCAACGCCGGGCTTCTGTTAGCACTGTAACAATGGCAGTGGTGGCGGGCTGGCAGCCACTGCCCGCTAGACCAGAGTAGTCTTGTAACGCCCGACACAGCTGCCCAGCCTTAGGATCTACGGCCAAGCTTCAGCAACGAACAGCCACTCCCGCGCCCGGCTGCAGTGCAAAGGATCCAGGTGCTCGCCCAGCTACAATTTGCTTCAAACATAAGGTATAGTAACAGTGTTTAGTTATATTTTATTTATTCATAGTCTAATATTTTCACACACTTTCAATGGCTGTGTTTAGGCCTTCTATTTTACAAGGGTGGTCCAAGATGACTAAGTATCAAATTAATCTGGAGACGTCCAAGTATTAAAATATACATATGTATTTATATTTAATTTAATAAGCGTTTTTTACACGCTAGAGACGATTGAACATTAACTTCATGCAAAAAATGGCAAGTTTGGGGGCATAGACACCAAAATTTCTCAAATTTTTTATTACCTCCCCACCCCCCCAAAATTAATGGGAACCGTTAGGGGTCGTAATAGATAGGTTCTAATGCACAAGTTTTTTGTTACATAAATACTGACATTTCACCGGCTTTCCAAAACTAGTCAACTCAACTACTGAATGAAAACACTGTTGCTTTGCAACGATTCAGAAAATGGCTGACCAATCCATTCACGTTTTGATACTCAATTCTTTCAGCCAAATAAACGAAGTATCTAAGAATGGAATGTCCCGTCTAGTAAATATTCACTATAAATTTTTTTCCAGTATCGCAATTTGGGAAAACTCAAGGTGTTTTCTTTTGAGATGGGACAATTAATGTTTTTCCTCGATTATTGATTCTAGATTACTACTCTTAAGAAGCTTGAATTCTCGATTATCTTAGTTCCAAGAGAAGTTGTATAGTTCCAGAAGTGTAGAACAATAAAAACAAGTGATAATGAAAAAGAGCAAACCTTTCACAATTCTAATGTAATACTCAACATTTCTTGCTATTCCTTAAAAATTGAATGATTTTTGCATTTTCTAGCCAAGAATTTTTAAAACCATCAAATCACAAACTATAATAATTACTTTGCAATGACTGTAATGGGTTATTTTCTTTTTATAATTTTGAAATAAATTTATTGGAATTATAAAATGTTTTATACTTCCCAGTACATACACTGAATGGCATCCAAGCACAAATGTGGTCCTTTTCATGGAAGAAGTGTTTTGTACTAAGAAATGTTCTTGAATGCTTCACAAAAATTGATTGTAAATGATTTATATACTAGGAATACGAATATCGTATTTACCCGAAAGGAAGACGACCCTAAATCTAAGACAAACATTTCCTAAAAAAACATTAACATGAATTCAAGACGACCGCCTGTGAAGTGCTGAAAAATTATATAGGTTGAAGTAGTTTTGCAATAATTTACGACAAACCCTTCAAGAAGAAATGGCATTATATGAATAATATGATATTTTGATATACTTATAAAGAAAAGCCAATCACAATGAAATAGGTGTGTAACCTGGTTGTATAGTAACAACTAGGGATGTAACGATTCCACTTTCTCGTTCTCTATCTCGATCGATATAACTCTTAATTATCATTCCAAAACTCGTGATTCCTTTAGTTACAGACACTCACTTTATAGAACTAATTAATATAGAGGAGGATGCAAAATCAGTTATTTAAAGTAGGCCTATTGATAACATAAATAATATAACACTTGAACAGCGGGAACATAATAATATGAAATTCCCAAAAGTTCAAAAGAGGCATATGAGATAATATTGAAAATGTACATATATATATCATTATATATTTCATCCACATAGTTTATTCGAAAATATTTCCAAACCTCACTTGCCACGATAAATGTTCACCGACATAATAAATTATTAAAATGTTTGCACGACTGGCACTTATTGAAAAGCAATGATTGCTAAAAATTTTTAAAGCAGTAATTATTTAAAAGGCTACAATTTTAAAATGCAGTATCATTTTGGTTAATTCACAAACAATATTTCTGGAAAAGCAAAGTATAAAAATATATATATTATTTACACTAATAAATTTTAATGCAAAGGAATTATGAGATACATACATAAACTAGACAAGCAGTATCCAAGTAATATCAATATCTGCATTTTTTTTTTTTTAGTCTTGTCAGACCTGTTCAAGACTGTTTGTATCTATTTCTTGCACACTTCACACTAGCCTTTGCGCTATTATCTTTACAAAAAATGTTGAAATTATACACATTTTATGGTCTTGTACATCGTCTGCAGCATCTTCCATAATTTATGAGACTACATATTTTATGAAAAAGTACATTTAATGTGTCAATTTAGATAGGACACATTCGTTTGATGCACATCCGTAAATGTTAGCAAACAAGTGGCAGTCCTAGTTTACTGCACACATTCGAGTTGTGAGTTTTCACTTCGCACGATTGAACGTGGTTTGTCAAACGCTCTGTAGCTTATCTCGAAGTACATGTTTTACTGCTAGTGTATATTTAGTTTTGCAAGAAAAAACAATGTATTTACGTGCATTTTTGCATTTACAACTATGATTTGCAAGATTTAAAAATAGTCTGGAGACAAAATTGAGAATTTTTCAATATTACAGATACTCGCGCATCTAGATTTTTACAGTGTGAAGTAAAATTGTGATATAATATAGGAGAAGAGTTTATTTCTTTTTGAGAAAGCTCATTTTGTGAGATATCGTGCATTTGTTGTATTTCGGTGTTATTTCGCTTTACCATGATTTACGAAATCGTGCCTCTAGTGATAGGTTATGTATAAGTAGGAATTGGGCTTTAATACTCTGAGTCTTCATCTTCCAATTTTCGATTATACGATTCTTCAAGAATCGCAGGTACTGAGGAATCAAGTATGACATTCCTAGTAACATTTTTCTTACACTGTAAAACTTTTGTGGGTGTTATATACCTATTCGTGACTTGAGCCAATTTGCTTCCAGCAAAGCACTTCCTCTTTATGGCAACTGGCTGGGAGGCATCAGATAAGGGGACTCTTGTCATAGTTGACAGGTACAGTCTCAGCACTACAAAACTATGTACCTACGATAGAAAACATGGTACTTCAGCATGAAAATCCATTGTCAAAGTCGCATAGGTTTTGAATTGAAGACTATTCGGGAATTGTAGAAGACCCCTCATTTTTATATATTCCTTCTCTGTCAAAAACCTCATCTTCCTTTCTGGTAAATACCCCATGTGATGTTCTGTTGCATCGGAAACTACTGTTAAAAAAAAACGGAAATAAGGAGTGTTTATATTCGACATTGTATCAAAAACAAATATTTTATTATTCGAAACTGTATTCGAAAAATTGAGTATTAGCACAGGCCTAGTTATTAAACTAAACTAACTTATATTTTGCAATAATAAGCTAAATAATCGAAAATTAATCAATTCATACTTCCTCTCGATTATATAGATTACAGCAAAAATTGAGGTAATGGAGAAATCTACTTTCTCATACCTAGTTTTCGTAAATTTGTAGTAAAAAGGGTATAATTGCCATACATTTTACAGAAAAATCTTAAAACTTGGTGAGTCTGGTACTGTATCCCAACATTTCTTTGTATGTTGTGGTCTCTAAATACAAGACATGTATTCGGAGACACCGGTTGTTATTTTTTGTTACAAAGTAAGTGTTGTGCGAAATCATGAGTTATTTAGGAAGTGGTAAATTACGTAAATAGGAGTAAGTACAGAGCAGTGAGACGTAAGCTAAACAATGTGCGTTGAAAATAAATTTTATTTGTGATTTCTATTAGTAGTTCTCGTGCATGTTGACAATGTACTTTTTAACGACCATGTATGCATTGGCGAGTACAGTTGACTTATACTTTTTTGTACATATCTCTGTTTAATGTTAGGATCATATAATTTTTGGAGATGCTACAGAAATTTTTTCAATCGATGCGGATTAAGTTTAATTTTCAGTTCTACAAAAACTTGACATTTTTAGCATTATTAACATAGGAATTTGGTCGGGATCACAGAAAATGCTCGGACACTGACTTTCAATTCAAACAGGTTCGATGGTTCGAGTTTTGACTGTACATATGTACTGTATTTCCACATTTTTCAGTTCTTTTTGTATTTTGAGTTCTCTAAATACGCTGTATGAAGTGGGAGACAGCTTGTGTTATTTATTATTTTTTGTTACAAAGCACAATTTAAGTGCAACATTGTGACGAAATAAGCAAGAGGTTGTTTCGCAAATGGCAAATTACATAAATATGACAAAATGCAGGGCAGTGAGATGTAAGCAAAAACAATGTGTTAATTTATTTATTTGTGCTTATAAAGTACTCAAACCACTGAACCCACTTGAATCTAAAGTTTGTGTTCAAGGAGCATTTTCTGTGGTCCCGGCCGAATTCTTTTGTTAATAATGATAAAAATTTTAATTTCATCCGCATAATTCCAACAAAATTTCTGAAGCATTGCTGAAAATTACATGCGTCAATCATTAACAACTAAGTATTAACAAAAAAGCTTAATAACCCGTAGTCGCGATGTCGTACCTTGTAACAAAAATAAATAACAGACGTCTCAGACTACACATAATGTATTTCGAAAGCACAAAATACAAAAAAAGAAATGAAAAAATGTGGGAATACAGTACATATAAGACACCAAATACCATTAAGATAATAGCATTTGTTAGCTTTCTACAGATTTTGCACCTGAAAAAATACTTTATTGCACTAGCGCCAGCATGTAGATCGAACAGCCAGAATATTGGAACAGTTTGCGGCGTAAATATCAGGTTTCACAAGAAGGCCGTTATATCAGTACACTGGATCAATACGGGCACGAGCAGATGATTGGTTGAACATACTTGGATCATTCTGTGGCATGCAGGTCAGTTTTATCCCTAAGTGTAGAAATTACTTGTTTACACGTATGTACACGCGACAGTGAAGGCGATGCACCTTTATCATAAGTATTAAATCTTTGATTAATTAACCTGAGCTTCACGTACACTTTTGGATGAAATACAACTTCAAATTACATAAAAGGCGAATTTCGAATTAACAAAACTTAAAAAACATATCAAATCCTATTCTTCCTTTTCAGGGGCGAGTAAAAACTTCAAATTAATATTAATAGACTTCGAATTAACAAGATTTTACTGTATTTAAGCTGTTGGTTAAATCAAACATGCATTTTGAGGTTATGTATGATTTCCTCAGATCTAAAATGTATGTGTGCAGTCACTGTTTTCCCACATGCCACTTTTTTCTCTCTTAGTCCACTGAAAAACGTATATTCGACAATCCACTATACATGTCGCACAATTACTATTTCACAGACGGTAATGTGACTTGAGAAAGCAAAATTACAGCAAAAAATTACAAAAAAAAAAAAAAAATGGCGTCTTATCAATGTGAACTTGTAGCGTGGCTGCAGACATACAATATTTCTTTTATACAGCAAAGAATTTATTGTCTCAAGTACGGCATCTATGGCAGAGCTGCATGTTTACATTTTACACATATGGGATGACATATTGTTCATTAACATTCATACCTGCCAACTTTTCAAATCCTCAATCAGTTAAACATTTTGAAAATTTCAATTTTAACGTAAACTAGTCATAGAATTTTTACAAAAACTTACAGTACTTTAAAGAAAATTCCTTCTACACGGGCCTATTTTCTTACGTGGTGACCCTAAAATTACATAATAAATACGAAATAGAAATTAAAAATTCTCATGGTCAAGACTTCCTTAAGATCTCAGAAAACTCAGTTTTCACTATTATAGGTTAACTCTGTAAGAATGAGCGTATGCCAAGATGAAGTTTAAAAGGAAATTTCTTTGAAAGAAAGTGAAAAATTACTGTCAAATTGTTTACTAAACTAGGCATACTTATTAATAGCATGTTTTCTTTCAATTTTAAAAAACTTCGCAGTTTAATGAACAATCAGAAGTAATACTAACAGTAAACATTAACACATTACAAGCCTTACCTTCACAGCAACTTACCTTTCAATCAACTTCAGTTATTCACATTAACACTGCAGCTATTGTGTTGCATGTTATTTACAACAGACTGCATTACATAATATTTAAAAACAACCAAACTTAAAACAGTTCAAACTTTAATCCTAATTAATACTGTTGACTGGCAATCATAATACCTTCTTGACACTTCAGAATCAGGAAACATCTTTTTGAACATAGGCCCAGCATGGTATGCTACAATTATTGGAATGTTCTGTTTAACTAGAAAAGATGTGAAATAGCATTCCTCTCCTGTAAAACGTTATCCACATCCAAGCTTTTGACAAAGAACTGTCAAATTTAAAATTATAAAAACTGCCTTTCACATTTTAGCACTTCGCGTAGTTGATATATTTTCTGCAGCCTTGTGCAATGTTTACATCGCACCTACAAGCATGGCAAAACGTAAACTTCTCTCCTTTGTTACACTTTAATATACAAGGAAATTTTTCTGTGTACTCTTTCCAAAATAATTAGAAACTAGGTTATCTTATGTTGTTCAATTATTTCGCCAATTACTATGAAACACGATGTAAAAAAAATGCAATTACAATACGAACATGGGCGACCAGTAAACACAAGTACTCTGGGTGATGCAAAGATGAAAATACGACTTCAGCGCTGTCTAAAAATTCTATCAGCCAATAACATTCCATGATTAGCTACCAAGATTCTCTGTTACAGTCAAGCGTCTCTATCGCACTATCTACGGCGAACATAAGAAAAAAAAAATGTAAACAAACAAAACCAAAGAGTCATGAACTTATGAACAAAAAAAAAAAAAACTAAATTTTAGCCGTGAAACACACTATAAAATCCGTACATTTTACGGACAAACTGTAAAAGTTGGCAGGTAAGAATATGAGTGAACAAATAATTACATGAGTGGATCCCCCCCCCTTTTTTTTTTCATTGCCATCCCTTCCCATCCTACTTCCTTCGAAACAAAGTTAAAACATTAAAAGCAGTATGGCGATAAATTTCTAACATATTTTTGGGGATTTTTTTTTTGCCAATATCATGTATAAAAGCAGCACCCCACTTTTTGTAACAATTTTTTTTTCTAAATATGTGTGGCCTATACACACTGAAATACAGTATTTTAGGCTTTTCATGGCATAGAAGAGATCACAACCCTCTTCTGAATTCTCTAACAAGGATCCAGCATATTTTATCCTCTATTTTCTCTTCAACACTCAACAAACACCTGATCCATGGGTTGGATTAAGAGCATAACATTAAAAGGAGGGGGGGGGGGGGGGGCAGCTTTAATGTCACTCTTTTGAAACTAGTTTTCAGAAAGGTGACTTGGGCCATTATCTAGAACAAGAATAGCACATACTAGTAGATTTCTCGATTTCAAATGTTTGCTACAGCTGGTACGAATTCATCAAAAAAACATGTTTTAAACAAATTGCTGTCCATCCAAGCAAACTCCCGACTTCGATAATAAACTAGAAGTGATGACATCTTCACGTTTCTAAAAGCTCTGGGCCTCTTAGATTTGCCTATAATAAACAATGGCATTTTATGACTGCCACTTGCTTTGCTGCATGTTGCAATGGTCAGTCTGGCATTAGCTAATTTTATGCCCAACTCATTTTCGTTTTTCACAGCAAAGGTTGTTTTTTGAAGTATTTTATAGTTTACCCGTCTCCTCAATATTGTAGACTTGGTCTGGATTGTTGTTTTAATTAATTAAATCTTCAAACTTTTGTATAAAACCTTTAGTAGCAGCATCATCATCATCTGAGTGTTTCTTTGCTGCATTGACAATATGTCTGACACCACGACGAAGTCGGCATTGGTGAAGCCATACTTCAATTGCATGAAACATCTCATTCAGCTCCCAATTTCTATTTGTAAAATTACCGCCTTCTCTTTTACGATAGAACCTGATAGCAGAGTTCCTTTACTCCTTTCTTGGCAGAACCAAACCCATACAGCATCATCCAAAAGTTTGCACAGGCCTAAAAGTATGTTTCAGGACGTTTTGGTGAACAATTTCAGCAAAATGTTTGTATAAATGTCTATTAATGATTTTAGGCTAATAGTATTATTTTCACTGTCAAAAATGTTGAATAATTATTTTTAATACCACAAAGTATTGACATACGGTACTAAACTTTGCAACCGCGAACATAGTTTAAACAGAATGTCACATATATATCTATATCACAAGACGTATATGTTCCGAAAACATTACTAGCTCAAGCTACGTGTAGCACATTCTAGCGTTTAGCCTAGTTAGTCAGCATTATGTTCTGTACGAAGAATGGCAAGCTCATTCGTCCCAATACATCAGTCGCTTAATGTAGAAATTTGGAGGTTTCAGATTGGTATTATATCTATGACTGTTTATGTTGAACACTAACACCGTACATTGCTCATTGTGTAAGTGCGGTAGCAAATGAAACGGAAGATCTGGAAAGATAAGGAGCATTTAAAGTGATAGTAGTTATCAAACAGTACCACTGCTGAGCATTATGGAATTTCTGACGCCAAACTGAAGATGGTGAAAGATGAAATAAAAACTTAAAAAAAAAAAAAATGCTATACAGGAGGAAACAAGAGCAAGGGGGAGTGGTAGCCATAAATTGTCCCAAGGATGTTGAGGGAAGTGGCAGGACTGCCTATTGTCTCATCTCTCCCTCTTACATCACTCCTCTCCAATCTCTCATGGACCCTTCAGTTATGTGTAGGTCGCAAGGCCTACCTCCCTGTGGGCACCACACCTCTAATAGCATCCAGGAAGATGGTAGACCTTTTTTAGAAGGGTAGTGGCGACATTCTAGCATGGCAAAAAAAGAGAGCTGATCACTTATAAATGGAGAAACATAAAAAGGAAGCCGGAAATGTTAAGTAGTAGGATAGTTAGGGTTCCGGAATTTCTTAATTTTCGCTTTTTGCACACAAGTTATTTAATTAAAGTATTTCCCAAAAATATCACAATCACCACACAGAAATGTAAAAAAGAATAATTTGTTTCATAATTACTGACAGGACGCTAACATTTTTCCCCCCTGGAACTTGCAAAAATCATGGCGCACGCTATACATGAGTAAATACAGTAAATGGAGTTGTTTCACTGAACTGGAAAAAACCGTCAATACATGTATGAAAAGCAAAACAAAGAACTTCCCATCACTGTAGAGGTTATAAAGATTGTGGCATCAGTGATATTGCACTATATTGTTCAAGTAATGATTTATTCATTTCAATCTATTTCATGTTGGTAATAATGACAATGAGTGAAATGTGATTTTTTTATTTTGTCCAAGAAAACAGGCTCAATGGTGATAGAGACTTACTGTTTTTAATTTGAGCCTGATGGTGTCAAAACCTGAGAACATCTTAGATTTAAATTTGATGGTGCTAAGACAGGAAAGGTACAGGTGACGTGATGTATAATGTACCATTTTCAAAATTTTAAGATCTGAAGCATCACAAGTGGCCTCCAGACAAAAATTTTCTAGGTGCTTAAATCTGTGTTAGTGAAATCACAGTTTAAAAATTATTTATTCTGACCCAAAAAAACATGTAAAAATTTGCTTAAACAGCAATAAATACAGATTACAGCGAAGACTAATGAATGATTTTACGATTTCTCTTGTAAAACACCTATCCAAGTTATATAGGTATTATTTTGTAAAATAATGTGGGTGTTATACTCATGTAAATACAGTCACAAGGTGTTAGCACTGCAGTAGTGTAGATTTCACTTCCAAATATGTAAATGCATTTAACTTACTCATCATTACCGTATCAATGTTGAAAGACACAGTAATAGAAATATTTTATGTATAAAAGACATTTAACATACATATATTTATTATTATACGTAATGCTAATTTAATGTTTCCACAAAGTACAGCATAATGAACACATTTACCTAATGAGTAAAATATTAAAACATTCTTGGTCCCTTGAAGTTGACATAATTTGTTATAAACAATATACACATTAAAATCCTACATTTTAGTAACATTTTTGTTAATACAATCACTTTTCATTGACTGTTTTAAGCTCAAGTTTCCACCTTAGTGTATTAAACATCCTCCCTGATTCCTGAAACTAGATATAGGTGGCTCAACCATACAGAAGAACATCTAAAGAGCAAACTGCACAGAGCAAAACCAGAGTACATATGAAAATAAGTGTACCTTCAAAACATTGCGAATACATGCGCTGCGTGGGATTCTTGAAGGCACATCACTGCCCAAACCCCAGTATCCCATCTCCACCTTGCCTGTGTCTGGGTTCACACCTGGAACAAGCATATCCTAAATGTCAAACTGAGCCAACATACCAAAATATGCACACATTATTCCTTTAAATGAGGTGTGTGTTTGGCAACCACCCATACAGCTGTTACACACTACAATTGGAATTGACTGATACTACAGTAATCCTTCGGATTAACAACTTTCAAGAGACTGGGAAAAATCATCAAACTGAGAGTCAAAGTAAAATGATGGATACAAACATTTTTCTCACAACTTGTATTCTCAGAAAATGCATTAGGCAAATGGTTGTATATAATTGTCAACTTTTAAAGTTTTCAGTCAGTACAATAGATAAAAACTATTAAAACACGCATAAACAGCCCGCTGCAATTTCACATACACTAATTTTCTTATCATTCACACGTAATTTCAAGTAATAAAATTTCCACAACTTCACAATGAAAATTTAATATAATCTAACATTTGTTCAGTGTTTTAGGCCAGAAACTATGATTTCTCCTAGACATGACATACGTCAACAAAATGTGTTTGCTTAGTATGACACGCAGAGCAAAAATATAGTTATTCCTTGCCTTGGCTGAAATATACATTAATTTAAGATAACTTCCATGCAATATAAAAGTATTGAGAATTTACTTTGTAATACACAAAATCCCTATTCTGCAATGATTTAAATTTAAAAACAAACTTATATATAAAAAATGTGCATATACTCACATGACAATTTTCAAACTAAGAAAGCTTAAAATTTTTATTAAGAAAAACAAGCATTCCTTTTTTCTCTCTCTGGATTGTCAGTTAGAGGAAACGTGGAAATTATTTATCGCCGGATAAAAAAACAACAATAGTAATTCTACCGCTACCTGAAGTAAGCTATATTATCTTGTTTGTGGTTTTCACATATAGTACACACACAAAACATGTAAAATAAATATGAAATACTGGTTGTGAACACAGTGGCACATAAAAATCGAAATATGTACCGGCATTAAGATTGCAGAACACAAGATCACTAAATGTTGACAGTTTTAAAAATGTAGCGCGGCCACAGTGTATCCTTGTTAAACACCTGCTCTGTCTATGAAGAAAGCAATGAGTGTAAACAAATGCAGTGATACATGTAGGTTACCATTCCAACCTACCTTGTTTCTGTTAAGTTAGGCCTAGGCCTATTTGTTTTTTAAAAATCATTTTAGTTACACATTCACATGTTTTTAAAGTAAAAACAAACACGACACTGGTTTTGTCATTTTGTATTTTTGCTCACATCCGCTGAACACAAAATACGAAATACCAAATACATCACGGCTTCAAATTATTATATAGCCTGCAAAGTTTGGACCTTACCAAAAGAAAACTCCATAAATATGTAGTTACAATTCGAAACATGCTTGAGAAGTAAATTTTTTTGGCGAAGTTAGTTTTCCATACAATAAACGTGTTATGCCTACTTTTACACTGCAAAACAGAGCTGAAATAATGGTTTTCTAGGCCAATTACATTTCAAACATTTTATTATCTGTTTCAAAATACATTATTTACAATACACACTGACTTATTGTTTCTAATTCCCATTTGCAACTCCTGAATACATGTTTTGTAACAATTCTTATTACATGTTTCTCTGCCATCGATGCAACTTAATTAGCTGATCCATTAAATAAATACGACATTTCACCGGCTTTCCGAAAATAGTTAACTCAATTGCAGAATGAAAACACTGTTTCTTCCAAACAATTGCGGAAATGACGGAAAAAGCCAAAAGCCATTCCTTGTCAATAATAAACATTTCACACATGGAACAAATGTATCGATATGCACGACGCAGTACTCTATATTTTCGATATGTCCCGATATTGAGGTATCAAAGAATCAAATGTCACGTCTACTAAATATCCACAAAAATCTTTTGTGTCTGAATTCGGAAAAAAATAAAGGTTTTTCCATAAAATCGTAAAAAAGGGTATGATTTCCTTACATTTTACGGAAAATTTTTAAAGTTGGCAAGTCTGGTTGTGTATAAGCAGTAAGCTTGGTTACATACCTCCACTGTTCATTCCAACATCAAGTTTTAACCAAAGTCCAATAATTGTAATGTGCCTGGGTCCCACTATATTTTAGAAACTACAAATAATTTTTAATAATTAAGTCCCATCTCTCAACAGCAAATAACATAAATAATGATTATGAATTGGCAATCTAAAAATATTCCAGCAAACTGACAGTCTTTCAAAATAATTAATAAAAATTTTGTTTAATTGGGTTAGGATTTGTTTGGAAAACTGAAATTCACTACAGTATTTTCATTTACGTTCACTTCTTTATCTCTCTGCATTATTCTTCTGGTTTACAGTTCACTTTTTTAAATAGTTCAAAATGGAGGTTTGTTTTAGCTGAGGGTGGTTCCACCCCCTTTTCTTCTAACAATTCAAGTAATTGAAATGCACCTTCATCCACTTCAGCTGCCATAACATATCGTTGGAGCACACAGAGTATCAGGTGGCTCTTTGAAATTTGGAGGTGCCATTTCAGTTCCATTTTCCTGCTCTTCGTCATCATCTCCTCCCGTATGTTATTTTGTGGTTTCTCACGCAGGAAGATATTACACCTTCTGACCCTTCTGTTTCATCCCAGGGCTCAGTTTTGGCAATGCCAGCATCACTTTTATATAATTTTTGTCACAATTTGTTTTACAGGGGATTATTTTTTTTTTTTGCACATATTATTACATGGTTAAAATTTTCCTGCGTTCATTATTCTTGGAGTTCTGATTGAAGAAAAAAAAATTATTTCAATTACTTCCATCAGTGCTCCAAAAATAATGAAGGCAGTGAAAATCTAACAACATAAAATGGTGTTGAATATCATCATTTACATCTTGAGCCAAAAATGTCAAACTATTTGGAAAACAACATACAAATTGGGCAAATACACTGCATTCCTGCACCATTCCCCTTAAAATAGAATTCCGCACTGTACCTGTGAGTAGTTTCGGTCCATGTGAATCATGTTATCTGTCCCCCCCCCCACCATGGTTAAAGTCTGCAGCAGTCAGGAGTCACATTCTTCCGCCTTCCCACCACACCCTCTATCCCCCTTACCCTACCAATCTCAAACACATTGCTCTAAAAATTGAATCCCGACCTTTCTTCTTTCCCCCTTTCTCATTGGTCCTGTTGTACTTGTCTGTAGTCGTTAA
Organism: Dryococelus australis; assembly: GCA_029891345.1. NCBI lineage: Eukaryota > Metazoa > Arthropoda > Insecta > Phasmatodea > Phasmatidae > Dryococelus > Dryococelus australis. The sequence continues at coordinate 23,292,502 of CM056994.1, read as the reverse complement.
ATTGGGAGAATGAATGCATTGTTCTTATAGGATTTGGGTCTGCGGAGTTAGTCGTTCATGTAAAAGAAGTCTAAAATGAAATATTTACACTGAAAGATCAAATGCATTATTCATAGGGGCACGAATTTGTGGTAAATCACGATAAAATGAAATTAACACCAAAATACTAGATAAAACACAAAATAACACTAAATACGGACAAATGTGCGATATCCCAAAAAAATTAGCTGATTTTATTTTTAGTGGAGGATAAGAAGGTGGCAATGTTGAAATAAGACAGGCTCAACTATCGCTGTTTTGAGACAGTAGCTGTACCTTTCTTATTCCAACAACTAAACTGACAGGCTGTCAATTAACAGGAAAGGACAGGTGGTAAATATGCCCTGCTGGGAGATAATCATCAATGTGAAGAGGAAAGTGTAAAGAGGAGGGGGGGGGAGGGAGAGAGAGATAGAGAGAGAGAGAGAGAGAGAGAAATGACCTTCCCAACCAATTGTGGTCGCCTGCGGTGACAGGCACTCCAAGAGATAATCGTCTACAGCCTGTTGTAGGTCACCGAATTACCAGCTTTGCAGGGGTCACACAGCTGTTCCAAATTGTCATTTCATTTCAGTATTTAAAATCTTCTCAAAGCAATATTAAAACTGACATTAATTAATTAGCAACTGAAAGTGCTCAATTTTACTCTCAGTACAATAAGGGTGTGCTGAATTAAAAAAACTATACATATCATTTTAAATTTTCTGAATGTAAACAAAGTTGAATTATGTTGAGAAATGTGTTACACAACCTTGTAGATTTAATATTTTCTATGTGATAGGTTTTAACCATAAAGTGTTTAAGTTACCCTGACCTAAAATTACAAATATATTGCTAAAGTATTCTTTTAGTGGCGCTTTTAATCTCCAATTTTGAAGATGTCATATGAAATTAATTTACCTATCATTTTGTATGTTTAAAGCATATAATACATAGTGGGACACTGACTTTAATGCAGATGCCCATTGGCTTTCCAAAATACTTTTAGTGCTAGTAGAAGTCTTACAGTTCATTGTTTTAAGTGATCTTGACTGCAAAAAATATATTTTAATAATAAATCATGAAAACATTCCAATATTCTTTTATAACATGAAGTCTCTTCTAATGTGTGCATCAGTATCAAGTATCGGCAGTATTGGCACACAAGAATCGGTATCGGTAGAATCGGCAGAAAGTGGCAACGGCCCAGACCTAATTTAAATTTCCTGGGTATACTAAATACAATTTGTGATTTGAAATACTTTGTGGTAATTGAATGAGTGTAATATGTAACTTTGGTACATTTAGGAAAGAAAACCATTACTTAATTTATTTTCTCTTGCGAGCTAAATAAGTGCAGACATGGTTACTTGCGTATAGGTCTGAAAATAGTACTATTGGTACTGGCATCTGGAATATCTGTTACCAGTATCAGTAATTTTGGTATAGGCCCAGCCCTAATTTTAATCCAGAAGTATATAAATGCATGTAATTTGTGTTGAAAAAAAAAATAAATAAATAAAACCACAAAATCTTGACTAATTATTCATATGGAACTTACGCACGGAATAGAAAAAATTGTCTCTAAAGTGAGACAACCAAACTGAACGACGATAACTTGAGAAATTACTGCATTTTTAGGGTATTAAGGTTGAATGTGACATCAACCAATACTTCAGTACAGTTAAGCATCTATTATTCGTTTCACATAGAACCTACTGAAAAAAAACTCACAACTATCCTCTCCTCAAAAAGTAAAACCGAACCGCAAATATAAACATGCCAGAAATTGTTCAATTTAAAGTAATTAAGAAAGTAAAACTTGATTAGGTGGAAGTCAATAATTCAAAATCTTATATAATTCAAAGTGTTTAGTAGGCAGCGGAAATATAGGATTTTATATGCTTTAAAGTTTGGTTAATTCTAAATTCATCTTTTATGTAATTCTACGTTGGATTTCATCCAAAAGTGTACGTGAAGTTCAGATTAATTAACCAAAGTTATAATAATTGCAGACTCACCAACTTTTAAACTTTGCAATCAGTAAAATGGATAAAAATAATTAAAACATGTGTAAACTGCCCGCAATTTCACATACACCAACTTCCATGCCCTGCATATATTCACATTTATAGTATTAATGTGCATACCATAAAAGTATTAGAAATTCACTTTCTACTATACAAAATACCTATTCTGCAATGATTTAAATTTAACAATTATAACATTCAAAACTTGGATATCAAAAAAGGTGCAATATTCACATGTCAATTTTCGAACTAAGAAAGCTTACAAATTTTTATTTTGAATAACAAGAATTACATTTTATTCTGGATTAAGTCAGATAGATGTTTATCGCCAAATGAAAAATTACAATAGCAATTTTTCCGCTACCTGAAGAAAGAAAAATTTATCATTATGATTGTTGTTTTGCGGTGGTTGTTTTAAAAAATTGTACACATACAAAACATGTAAAATAAATATGGAATACCGGTTGTAAACACAAGGCAAGTAAAAAAATCAAAATATGTACTTGCATTCAGAAAATTTTGACAGTTCTAAAAACTTAGCACGGCCGCAATGTTTCATTGTGTAACAGCTGCTCTGGCTATGAAGAAAACTATGAGTATTGTAAACAAATGCTATGATCAATGTAGGTTACCATTCCAACCTACCTTGTTTTTGTTAGGCAAAGTTATACTGCTGGTGCTCCATTAATATTATTGCCAGTGGATTGGATGGGGTTAGGAGGACTTTCTTTCATGAGAAGGGGTTGCTTTGTACCTCTTCTTACGAGAATCGGCTCTCAAGACCTCAATGTTAAAGAGCCGTCAAAATCTCTTCACACACTTCTTACAAGACTACCATTTTATATTAAACAATGCAAAAAACTAAAATTTGCTCATATGAAAGAAACATTCAAATTATTACATAATTTTTAAGTTTACCAAAATAAAATGCAATAAATAGGTGGGTAGTACCAATTCAAATATTCAACATGCTGAGGACTAAATATTTTTGACAAAGTACATTTCAAAGAAACATTTTATAATTGTTTCAAAATAAGTTCAAAGACTCGTAGTAGAAAAATGCTTTGCTAATTTTGTGACGGTTATTTTGTCAATTTGTGTAATTTGTAGTTAAATGTAGTGCAGTAATACGGGTTTCCGGGATTTATTTTTATTCGGGTGCATGGCTGAGGGCCTGCATTGCGAAATTAGATATTTTAAGGAGGCACGTAAGCTAGAGTGCTTTTAGGCCACTTGTATTTCTGAGTCTCGTCGGGTTCATAATCGCAGAAGCGACTTATGGAAATCAACCTTTGAAATACACTAAGCATAACATGTCAACCTGTTTTTTCGATAACCTATATTCCATATATATATATATATATATATATATTATAATTCCATATATATATATATATATAAAACACTGTGGTTAACTTTAGAGTACTATATTATTGAATAAATGAAACTTTACCTTAATATCTTCTATAACTTGTAATCTTTATTTATTTTTAATTATGAATTAAGAAAAGCGGTGTGTTGGCAATGGCCGATAAGAAATAGTTAACATTAAAAATATTATGTTAACGTAGTTTTTAAGTACACTATTTGTAAATATGCACCGTTAAATTTAATGTATTTCACGTTTTAACTAGTATTTCGGTATTATTTTGATTTACCACAAAATCTTGCCTCTAACAATGACATACAATTGATCAAATCCTAAAAAAAGAAAAGAAACACTTTATAAAAACTTAAAATTGAAGTCTGCCAATCACAAATGTTTTCTATGCACACAAACAGGTTTCCACAGGTTAACTACGAGATATTTTCATCCATGTATGCACAAAGAGTAGTCACAAGAGAGCCAGGTTCGGAACCCGGACTTATCTACATATCTTTATACTATAGGCACGTGAAAGCAACGTGTTTATTATTTGTATTACCTTAAGTAGCTTGATTTTTATATATTTGCCTCTGAACATGGCACTTTGTTCGAGATGTGTGTTCAAATTACGAACTTCAAAGACTCGCAGAATAAAAATAAAATTTCGGAACCAAGACTTTTCTGCATATCTTGTTACTAAAGGCACTTGTGAGCAACATGCATATTGTCTGTATTACCTATAGTGGCAGGATTTTTAAATATTTGCCTATGAACTTGGCACTTTGTTCAAGATGTGTGTTTCAAATTGCGAAATTCAAAGTCTCGCAGCACAAAAATTAAATCTCAGAACCCGGATGTTTCTGCATATTTTTAACAGTAAAGGCACTTGTGACCTACGTGTGGTAATTTTATTAGCTTCTGAACGTGCTCTTTCAAGCATCTCTGCGAGCATTTCCGATGCAACCGCGTTGCACATTTGCAGTTCTTCCGCTGAGCGCGATCTGTTATCCTGTATTCAGCGTGAGTCACAGCTATAGGCTGTTCACGGTGAAATGAGCACTTTTTAAGGACCTTCTACATTTTTCCTAGCATCTAATTGTCCATCTTCCTGCTGCTTTTTAATATAAACATTGCAATGTTTACCACCCTCAAAACTTAATGCCTTAGGCTGGAATAAGATTTATTTATTAGTGGTTAATGACTTTTGGGAGGGCCTTAAAAAGTGCTCACTTTACCGTGAACAGCATATACTTTCTTGTCCAGAGGTTGGTTCCTCAAGAAATTTTTTTTGTGTGCTTCACTATAACAAACTAGCCATATTTTTGGTCCCTTGAGGTTTGTTATAGTGAGGATGCAATGTAAATCACAAGGCCAATGCCAGCAACGGGCTATAAGGTGTATGGTTTGCTTTGTTCTGTGCATATACAACTCCCGCTTTTCTAGTAGCTCATGAAATTAATTTCTTCGAATTATATTTTAATGCATATATTTGTTAACTACGAGGACTTTTTGTACTGTTATCAAGCCTTGCAATTACGACCACTGTAGTTCAATACAATAGCTTGACAGTATCAAAAATAATTTAGTGTGAATAATAGATATGATGGAAGCACTGCACCGTGTCACATATTATAAACTACTACTGTGTGCGAAACTGTGATCACAACTGTGAGTGCTCAGTTACAATGTGGCCAACTTGTGAGCGCTAATGTTTGGCTCTCTTGTGACTGTACTCTTCGTGCATACATGGATGAAAATATCTCATGTAGTTAACTTGTTAAACCACCTGTTTGTGTGACTAGAAAACATTTGTGATTGGCAGACATGAATTTTAAGTTTTTATAAAGTGTTTTTTTCTTTTATTTTTAAGGATTTGATCAATTGTACGTCATTGTTAGAGGCAAGATTTTGTGGTAAATCGCGATAAATCGAAATAACACCAAAATACTAGTCAAAACGTGAAATAACATGAAATACAGACAAATGTGTGATATCCCACGAAATTAGCTGATTTTTTTTTAACAGAGGATGATGGGATGGCAGTGTTAGAGTAAGACAGACTCAACTGCTGCTGTTTTGAGGCAGTAGTTGTGCCGTTCTTATCCCAAGAACTAACCTGACAGGCTGTCTCTTAACAGAGGACAGGTGCGAGATAATCATGTACAGAGAAGAGGAAAGTGTATGAAAGAGAAATATTGCCTATCACCGAATTACCAGCTTTGCATGGGTCACACAGTTTCTCCAAATTGTCATTTCAGTATTTAAAATGTGCTGAATTTAAAATATACATATTAATAATTTTTAATTTTCTGAATATAAACAAAAGTTGAATTATGTTGAGAAAAGTGGTACACAACCTCCTTGATTTCATATTTTCTACATGATAAGTTTAAAACATGTTGTTTAAGTTGCCCTGATCTAAGATTAAAAATATATTGCTTAAAATTTTCTCTGAATGCTGATTTTATTTTCCCATTTTGAAGAATTTATGTGAAATTAATTTACTTACTATGCATGTTTACTTAAAGCATAAAATAGAACACAGTGTGACACTGAGTTTGGACTATGATAGTAATTCCTTAAGCAAGTAAATTTTTTCTTGAGTAAAGTTAAAATGAGAGCTAACCTTTTTGTTATTAAAACTAAATTTTGTATATAAATTTAGAATTCTTAGGTTTTTGGGCTTATACCCACATAAAAAGAGAAGTCTGCAATTTCAACCAAACAAACCTCATTTCAAGTCTCCTTACAAAGTGGACAGATTTTGGTCCCTTGAGGTTTTTATTAACAAGGTTCCACTATATACACTACAAATAAAAAATGACGTAATACATATGGGACTTTTTAATTTTTTGCAAATGAAAATTCAATGTAGTGACATTTTTTGTAACAATATAAACTAACGTTATAATGGACTTTCAATGTATTTTACTTAAAGCTTATAAAAACAACACTGAAAAGTTGGAATCTACCTTTCCTAAAATTCTTGTAGTAAACTTACCACTATAGGTCTGGTACCTCTCAGACTCGGTTGATAACAGTACAGTAGATCTTATATCTTGCAACTTGAAGAAGTATCCTTCTGTGCGATCCTTCACAACAGTGGTCACATCAGGATCTAATTTATCGCACATCTTCGAGAGCACATGTTGAATAAACTTCTCCTTCCACTTCAACTGAAACCAGAAAGGAAAATTTTATAAAATTAGTTTCCTTGCTTTCCAAACAAATACATTATTTACATGAATAAACCTTTTTACAAATTCTATACAGCCTCATGAACAGACCAGCAGAGGTCTGTCACCCTGGCTAGCGGAAATGAATGGCTGTGAAGCACATGTGGGCACAATTGCTCCAAAACAAAATAACTTTCACTCCTTCCAAAACTGAAGGATTAATGCACAAAAATATGTAAAGTACTATTATCAGTGACAATGTTAACTACTCTCCCCAACCTCTCCCCTTCCTGCACCACCGTGCTGGCCCCAGCGTCTCAGATAGTGGCTGTAGACCAGAGCTCCAAGTTTACTCTCATAGCTCCGTTGCAGAACACTACTCAGCCCGGCCGAGTACAAACTCCTTCAACCAATAGCTATTCCACACGACGCCGACCGTTTGTGGGTCTTGCAACACCCCCCCCCCCCCCAGATAGCTAGCGTGACTGTGAAGCAGTAGTCGCCACTTATACAGGATTTTTTCTTGGGGACTAAATTGCTGGGTTTGCCCATTTAAAAGTGTAGGCACGGCATGATGGAAGTTGTTGGATAAGGGTAGGTAGCCTGGGCTAATGGTCTTCAGTCTATTGGTATGGTGAACAAGATGTTGCTGGAAAACCCAAGAATCGCGTATAAACGGAGCTCCTTGCTGGGGTTGGGTCTCTTTCAACAAGGAACCTAACGAGTGAGATGTCACTAGCAGACCCAAGCACGTACTAGAGGGGCGACAGTCCAAAGTGACAACTGCTTTGGTGTTGCCAAGGAAGACCAACTTCCTATACCTGCCAATTTTGGCAAGTCCAAAAGAGGTAGATTTTCCCAGAGGAGCAACCACTTTGAAGGTGCAAAATTGTGCTATTTAGGTATTTTTCGAAGTAAAAATTTAAGAAACAGCTGTCAGAAATTGTAATATTTTAACGAGAAATAAGAATTTCAAAAAGAGACATTTTTTTCCTTCACCAAATAAAAAAAAATGTACAAATATCAGTTTCCACATAAAGTTCTCAAAATAACATAAGCATGATTACTTACAGGAAGTTCTTATTAGGCTGATAAAAAACTTTTTCAAGCTTTCTCTGGTTGCAGAATCTGCTTCAAAATGCAGAGTCAAAGTTTTGTTCATACAAGTTCCCCTGTTGCCTAGATTTTACCATCAACTTGCCCAAAGTCTCATTGGACATGAATGACCTGAACTAACCAAGTCCTTGTCTTTCTAACTTGGCTAAATATCCTCTCTGATTCAGCATTGCTGTGGGAAAGTCAAATTGCAAGCATAACCCTTGATAAATGTGCATACTTGAAATATCCACATGCACTTTTGACTTTTCCCACCAAACTCCACTGAATCCTTTCTTGACTGCTTCATCCAGATAAGTTGAAACTCAGAAAACTCTGACAGCGAATGATTACGGTAGAATCTAAAACCAGGCCTTCAACACTAATGATGAATAGAAATTTATCAACAAAAAATTTCAAATTTGAGAATGATGCCAACTTCAGCATTTATTAAAACATCGTCACTGAATGTAAATTTATGAATCGTGTAATCACATGTAAGTTCGAAGTACTTTCTAACTGACGAGTAGAAAATAACCTTTTCTTTAGGTTTAAGGTCACACATTGCCCTAGATGTAACATTTCCAATTGTAATAACAGAATCCTCTTTCTGGTTCATTCTCTTGTGGTAATCAACATACAACACAGATGAGTTTGACAATGGTTGGTTTTACAAATCTTGTGATAACATCTTTGAACAGTTCTCTAAGAATAGCCCTTAACAAGTGAATCTGTGGTTTCTGTGATTGTTAAACCACATTAGACTTTTCAAATACAGGCAATGTATTCTTACGGAACAAACAAAAATGCATATATCTTGCATGTTAGGAACACAAATACTTTCTCTTCTCTTGAATGGCTATAGGAACTATTTCCGCTATTTTGTTCAGGTCATGGTTTAAGTGCTTTCAATTCTGGCAGTGGCGACTCACAACTTCCTTTTCTTTAAGTTCTACTATCAGAAGAGACAGTTTGTGAAGTATTTAGTAACCTGTATGAGTCTCATTTTCCAGATTTATTCTCGTGTGAAGATTTAACATCAAAATTGAAGTAACTTGCCAGAGGGACGCACTGTTGCAGCATCCTTGACAAACATTTTCCAAGGAACAGCCAGCATGTGCAAATATGTTTCAACGGTTTTCTAACTTCGTGTCATACAATATTTGAAATTCTTTCTACTTATCCTTTCTCTTTGCTCTTTTTTCAAGGTAGTAAAATATATCCTCCAATATATGCTGCAAGGAAGTGTTGCAGCTGCCTTCTCTGCTGCTAAATTTATTAAATGGCAGACACAACCCACGACACACATAATCAGGATTTCTTTCAAGTGAGCCTCCGTACCATTTTTCAAGCCTATCATTACAGGAGCATTATCCCTGCTGAAGTACATACACTATGAGAGGAATATTGCACGACTTCAAGGATTGAATGACCAATGTCGCAATATTCAAGTCAGTAGAATCTCCAGACAGAACAGGGATATAGTTTTGAATCACAGTAGTTGCTATTGTCTGTGGCCACTGAAAAAAGCTACATTTTTTAGTGTCTGCACAAGTTTTTCTTCTTCAGTTACAATGGCATAAGTTTTCATGCGCACACAACCATATTTTTTAGCGACAGCACTAACTGGTAACATTTCACAAAACAAAGACCCAGCATGATCTGCAAAGCAAATAGGAAGATTGTGTTCTTCAATAAATGACTTAAACAAGCACTCTGCATTTGTGACACTTTCTCCTTTCCTGTTCGCATCGCTACAAAAACTTTACTTCATGTCTGTATCAACACATTGTACACTGGCTTGACGTTTCTTGGTTTGGATGTGTTTCAAGTCACCTCTCCCAGCACATGATACGACAAAATCACACAGACACAGCGAACAAAAAGCAAAGTGTTCTTTCTGGACGCTATAATACACAGAACCTCATTGTTGTAAGTTTTTCTCTACACAGTCTAATATTTAGTTTCTTTTCTGCCATGTAACTTTATATTTATTAAAAGTACTTGCTATTTTTGCCAAACGATTAACATACTATAAACAAGTTCTTACAAAGTCAACACTAACTAGGCCTACAAAAGCAAAAATGCCACTGAACTTAATACAAAGAAGGTTGCCAGTTGCTGATTGGCCACACCCACGGTCTGAGAGAGGCCTGGACACTCAAGACAAAAAAATGACACTTTTGTATCGCCAAAAGTTTAACGAACTCCGCCAAATATTCTAATCACTTGGTGGCAGTCATAGTATATGTGTGCAGAAGTGCTTAGTAGCACTGCAGCAGTTGGATGAACTATCGGCGACGAGACAGCAGTGGCAGTGAACCAGCGGAGCTGATCAAACCTGGCGGAGAGTGCCTCTCTCGCAGCCGAGACTGGAAGGATAGAGGGGGGAACGTGATAAACAGGTTGAAGCAAAACAGGCAGCAACAGTTAGGAAAACCAACCCTGGTCTTCAAGGCATGCTGTGGCATGTAAACAATGTAATGGCTCATCTGAGCAGGCCGCAGCCGTGGAGAGAATGAGCTAGTGGCACGCCGCATGCCACTCTCTCAGAACATTCCACTACCGGGATGCCGAAGCCACTTGCCCATCATGGCTACCCTGCTAGCCACATTAGTTCAGCCACCAGTCAGTACCATACCACTGGCCCTTGCCCCCCGTTCCTCAATGTCTTCTTACAAAACTACATCTTTTAATTCAATTATATACTGTTTAAACGGAGTAGAAATGGTTGTTTTCTACGCCACGTACATTCAAACATTTTATAACCATTTCAAAATACATTATTTAGAATACACACTAACTTACAGTTCATAATTCCTACTTGCAGCTTCTGAATACATGTTCTGTTGCAATCCACACTAATCGTTTCTCTGACATTGCTACAAATTAGCTGAATCATTAAATAAATATGACACTTCACCAGGTTCCCGAGACCACAAACTGCAGAACTAAAATTAACGGTGCTGCTTCATAACAATACATGAAAATGGCGAACCAAGCCACGCATCAAACATATATATCAATGTCCACGTCCCAATACTTAACATGTCGCAGTATCGAGGTATCAAATAATCGAATGTCCCGTCTAGTGAATATTTACTCTAGAATTTTTCCCAGTATTGGAATTCAGAAAAATATCAAGGCATCTTCGTAAAAAGGGGATGAATTCTGTAAATCTAGAAAAATCGTAAATGTTGGCAAGTCTACCTACCGCAAACCTACCAAGACCTTTCTCTACACTGGACGTACGCAAGTACTTTGAACACATTAAGGCGACGGTTCATACCATAAAAATCGTCATTGTTACAAATAGTTATACTGAAGATACAAAATGGTAGAGGGTCTCGAAATTATGTCCCTATCACTCCGCAGGCCTGTATATAAACCAGGCTACTTCGAGTCGAGAGAGCTGTAGGACGTGGTGGATGAGTCACACTGCTCGGCAAGGGGTCATCAGCAGTCTCGCAAGTGTCGGAGCCTTCCCCCAACCGCCGCATCATGGGTCAGACAGCTTGCTGATGCAATGTTGCCAGACTTCCCTGACTGCCTGTGACCCTTGTGCCACCCGCTATTTGCTCACTCGGACAGACTCGCATAGTGCATCCTACCAGCAGTAAGCACGCAGTCATGTTGTGTCGTTATCCAGTGTATTAACACGGGTTTCACATATTACGTAACTAATGCACTTTGCAGAAATGTTCTAGTATGTTCGCGAAAATTCACAAGAAACTTTGATGTCTTGTAAATGCTGATTTAAATTAATTTCTCTCCTCACAAAAATAAATCGATACCAAAAAAAATTGAAATAGTTACACAAACTAAAATTTGTTTACACTGAAAGATTACCAATGAATACTCTTTAGAGAAAATTTATTATAGAACTGAAAATTAAATGAGAAAAAGTGGCAAATCCAATTTACTTACAAATACTACAAATTATAGCAAGAAGTATTTTGCTCATAAAAAATTACAATGAAGTTGCATTATTATGTGAAATAATCTCGTTATCCTATGTTTAATGTCTAGTATTATGTACGCATGAACACGAACTTTTTAAAATGAAGTACCAACATTTCTATATTTTAAATTCTGATTATAGTTTATCTGCTGTTTCTTCACGCTTTTTGAATCAAACCTTTGAAAAATCACCCCACGTATGACGTGCTTGGTTGTTGCCTAAATATTATTTATCACAAGCGTTTTATACTTGGATTTACACAAAAAGACCCTTTTCTTTATTAAAAATGAATTTAAAATTATATTTTATCAATACACTGCAATATTAAATTTATAATAAATATGAATGAACAGGCAGAAAGTAGGTATGTTGGCATTTCCAAGTAAAAATAGTTCTTATACAAAATATTACTACACCGAGAGCACACAAATGTGATACATGTGTCCCTTTGGTGTAATTCTGTAGACCTGAATAAGCTTTATTTATTTGCATGAGGAAGAGGAATATCTGAAGTAAAACTTTATAGCAGTGCTTTAAAAAAGTTGGAAGTTAAAGTGAATGGACTATAGTTAAGACCAACAATGAGATGACGGAATGACCTGAAAAATATATTTCATTATCTTTAATTTGTTGCTGAACTGTGCGGTAACTTCACCGATAATAGAGAATTCTGAACATGAAGCAGATATACGTAATACGATTCAATATTCACAGATGATCACCGACTCGTTTCTACAAGCCACGGTGTGGTGCTCCGCACGATGCTAAATTCATTATTACTGAAAACTGATTTTACTAGAGATACAGCGATTGTACATGGCAGTGAAACGAGATATCTGAGAGCGATTCAAATGTAGGTGTGTACAGTAGCATAATTTGAATACAAAATAGACTAGATTGAAATTCTGCACGAAAACAGTACACAATTTAATTCAAAGCAAAATTTATGACTTTAAAACTTTATTTCATTCAGAAAAACAGGTACCACTATGTTTGTTATATATAACTACTCTCTTAAATTGAGAAACAAGATTAGATGGATAGTGATAATCTAACCAGTTCTCTCTAATTTTAACGAGTACCACTGTCAAGCGTACCGAAGACAAAGTATTTACTGTTTAATGCAGGCTGCGCTCTTATTACTGACTATAATTGTCTGTTTCATCACAGAATATAAACTTACAAAACTCTGGAGATTTGGGACTCTGAGATTGAGGACTTGAGGCAAACTATCCCATTTGCCTCCTTTCGTCGGCTGACAGTCACACTTCAAATCTGAATCCGGGACCCCAAAGTTCAGACAAGTGATATAAATCTGTTATTACCTACTAAACTATAGACACACCAAAGTTGAAAACATAAAAATATTATGACATTGTACTACTATAAGGGCAAGATTTTATGGTGCCTAAGTGTATGACTACGAAGAGATGTAGACCTAATTTGAGACCCAATCATAAAATAACTTTTGTTAGACACACCAACTTTCCACCACATCGATCCGGATTCGACCGGATGTCTGCATGTGAAAGACACTGCGGACGTCACCTGTAGCTGGCGGATTCTGCACGGAGATTTCTAGTTTTCTCCACCCTTGCAGTGCATAGCTGCACTGCCCACATATCTCATCATGTACATTATTCACGCAGGTTGGGATGACAGAGTGCCTTTGGGACCACTAACAGTCAGCCTGCTCTCCTCCATGTTTATCCTTTGCACCAACAAAACATTGATATTTTCTTGTCCGTCAGGTGAAATTTGCTAATATTAATTGAAGTACAATCAAATTTACAATGCATAGTGCATAGTTATTGGAGGCGCCTATAATATTTTCAGCCCGTTTTCCTCTAATTTTGTACCTTGCGCAGTTCTTCACATTAGCAGAGCCAGTGTTAGCACATGCTACTGCTATTTCACAGATGCTAAACATTTCCGTGAATGAGAATAACCGCGCTGGTTACTATGCTCAACCAATGTAATGAGATGCACAATGGCCACTTTTGTCCTCTCATCTCTGCCACATGACTAAGATGATATTTTGAGAATTATGTATAGCGACATGTTATAATTCCTGACGAATGCAAATACCTTTGTAACAGTCTTCAAAAAGATGTTGTTGCACAGTTTTAAATAATTATTATTTGTATATGTTGCTTTCAAGCTGTCTCGTACATTATGAGTTTATTGCTCATATTATTATGAAATACTTACAAAAGACTGATCAATGAGAACTTACAGACTGCTTTCAGTTACATTCAAGTTTTTATGTTGTGGTTACTGTAATTTTTTTAAAAATTAATGCTACCTTAATAAACAAAAATGTACCACAGTTAAATTTTTCAATAACATTTATTCAATAGTTGTAGCTGGAGGAAATCTTGAACTAGCACTACTCTGAGCTTTCGTTCCTGCATATTCAGTACTTTGTCCATGTTACGAGACGTTTTAGTTTAGAAGGTCGGACAATAAGAAAAATTAATAATTTCTTTCTCACCACACTACTGTGCAATGGTGGAAAATGATACACACCTTTTCGTATTTGGAACGATGATGTGCGATTTGTCCAGCAACAGTATTAATTAATTCTGAATGTTAACTTTGTAAACTAATTATTATACACTAACTAGTTCAAAATATAACAACTTAGTTTTTCTGACGTATATATGTTTGGTGGAAACTAACATCTGCAGGATAATATTTGTTGTTTATGTTACTATCACTAGCTTAATGTAATCAATTAACTATCTATAACCCCAAAAATCTCTATACAATGTAAAATAAATATGTACAAAATTTCTACAGTACACAAGATAAGCTTTTGCAATGTTTTACAAGGAACACTTATTTAAAAAAAGGTGGAGTTAATTTAGTAATGGTGTTCCTAAGTATATCATATCTGTCTAATAAATATACCTGATAGTTTGCTTCCAGGGTATGGAGCGCTGCCACCTCTCATCCCAGGAGTCTGGGTTTGATTCCCGTCAACGTTTCATGAAATGTTTTAAGTGAGGTGAAAATAGGTAAAGAGTTTTCACAAAAATCTCAATATGGCTTAAATCCGTTATGTTATTGCATTTTTTTTTTTTGCTTAGGAAAGCTGCCTATTTAAAATTTTTAAAACCCATTTGAGCAATTTCTGGATTCATTCAGTAGACAAAAAGGGGTAAAATGAGTTAATACATTACTCAATATATCTTAAGCCTTACATGTATGTAATTACACTCTTTTTGGCTTAAAGTACTGCCCATACAAATGTTTATAAATTTATTTAAATTTTGCTTGTAAAGGAGAAGGGGTGGAACAAGATAAAATACGAGTTTCTTCTTTTATTGTTTTCTTCATACGGAATGAAATCGTATATAAATATTTTCAAATCATCACCTTACATTGTAAAGTTTTTGATAACCTCGATGTATAGGCTAGCTATTTTTATGCTCATTTTCCAAGCAAATGAGATAGCAGGAGAAAGTTTAATTTAATTGCAAACTCATACACAAAATCACAGCAACAAATCTACGTATCGTGAATATACATGCGACTCGCTACAGTGATGATCTGCGGCAGGCGATGTGGTATCCTCACGCGCGCACGCTCTCCCAGTCGGTTTGGAGATGGTCGGTATCAGTACATGTGGAGCACTCTTGGCTCGTCATGAAGTACACACTTTACATTGCCACGCATCTCAGGAGTATTTTGTATAAAACTCGTAAATTATAAGTTGTGTGTTCATTATCAATATATAGAACTGAAGAGTAAACTTGGCGTTAATGAGTTCTGTATAAATCTGTGTAAATGTACATGTACTACACTAAAATAAGTGACCGGGCGTAACACACTCCAAAGTAAAAAACTTAAAGAAAAAAACCATACCAAATAATTGGACAAGACGACAACTAATATTAACACATTACTTGAAAACAAAGATAAATAAATGCTTCAACACTTAATTTTGGCGATTATGCACAAATTACACTCAGGATACTGTAAATTGCATCAGTTCATGGACCTTACACAAAACTATATTATTTAATTTTTTTTTACCTCGTAGGATGATTGTATTTAAAGTTTATATTACCTCAAAATTTACGTACTTTCTACTTCATGTATCAGTAGTATATATATTTTTAACTTGATTTACCTTATCTTTATCACCATTCAAATTACACTAAATTTCGTGTTAATTCATGAACCGCGGCCTTAAGCAAGAAACCTTTAAAATACTGCCAGAGGCTTCTGACATAGCACCCCACAAAACTAGCTCCCTGATGTAACGAACGTATAGTCAGCAGAGGCATCACACAAAAGGTTCAACATCAACAGGGAATATGAAGAGATTTGGGAGGCTAACAGCGAGTTCTTGAGAGCCAATGAGAGTGATTGAGGTGGGTATGGAGCAGCGCCAGAATGAAAGGGTGGGGTAAAGAATCAGAAAATGTCTGCAAGCATATTTCCAGTAATTTCTGAAGTGGTACATGACACTACCTCAATGGCAAGATGATAGTAGCAACACTTGTGCAGATTATCCTCAACACAACCACATTATCTTAAAACTTGACAGAAATAAAAGGCAGCAAGACAATGAAATAAAGCAGGTACCATTCTGTTGTACTCCTCTTCAGTGAGTTCTCGAGAGCGAAGCAGTGACTCCTTGTGCATGATGATAGGGTCAAACTCAGCAGCCACTGGGTCAAGCACACTCTCTGGAGGTAGGCGACTCTTGTCTACCTTTCTCGTCTCCACCTGTTGCAACACATCATTACCATCACCTAGTTATTCACCCCAATTTACAAAGCTATGTCTAATTTCATGTGGAACCTATAGGCATCGTTTTTCAAGGAATGAAACAATTTCCATATCCGCAGATATTCAATGGATGAGGACTTAAGTAGATCAATTAAAACACAAACCTAACTTATTAACTTTCGTAATGGAATACTCATAGGCCTACATAATGTTTCAAGCTCAACTAAAAGAGAACAGATCAAATGAGAATTTTCCACAGTACATACATACATATTCCTCAAACATGAATACAGTGGAACCACATTACGGTACAAGGATAAATTTGTTCACTCGCACGCAAAAATAATTTTGCTGCTATACAAGAGAAAGATTACTTATGCAGTTCGCATGCCTGCCACAGCACCACAAGATGGATGCCATTTTATGAATTTTGCTGATGTACAAGAGAGATATTTACGTAGTTTGCACACTCGCTGCAGCACCACAAGTGTACATTGATGGACACCATTTTGAGCAACATGTTGCAGTGGTTTTGCTTTTTCAAGTCATGTTATACCATTTGTGGAATAGTAACAGTGTAATGTATATTTGTAAACATCGTAACATAAAAAATTTCTTCCACCTCAAACGTTTTGTAGGGGAGAAACTAAGTCTGAATGTATGTTTGGACAAAATCGTAATTGCCGAAGCTCAGAGAGGATAGTTCAGGCCCAGTAAGGAGCCCTTAACCACCAAATAGTGATATATTTGAATGCAGTGGGTTAGGAGAGGCTAACCCCCTCGCCCTCCGCACCAGCCTGTAACTAGTGATGGGACGATCAGTTCCTCGGTGTCTTGGAACCGCTGAGTTTAAAAAAAAAAAAAAACTGAACTGGAAGAGACAGTGTTATACATTTGATTGTCTGTAGCAGTCAAACTTTACCTTGCTTACTAGATAGTTTCACATTTGTATTCAGTTGTGTACTCATTTTGAGCGCTAAATGGGGTCTAAATCTTCGCTAGCAGTACCATCGTAAAACTGCCTTTTAATGAAAAATAAATTACACTATTGAAAACTACAGTTTGGTACGAAACGGCGAATTCCCAGGGAGGACCAACACTTATGTATCCTCTTGTATTAATATTTTAATTAAAATGTACCCACGTCTGTAGAGGCGTTACACTTCGTAACGAGTTGTTTACTGCTTGCTACACGAGTGTGCTGTTGGCCTCTATTTAGCCCGTACAGCCAATGGATTCAATACAACAAACTATAGAAGATACGCTGTCTTAAATTGGAATTTGACCATATTTTAAACTTTTGTGCATTAACAATTATGTTACTTACAATTTATAATGTCAGAATCAGAACGTGAAAGTCATGCGAAGAAAAGAGGAAGTGGAAATATTACAGACAAAATGAATGACGCAAGTTGAAACGGAGAAGAGTTTGTTACAACTGGCAAGTTAGTGGAACGTAAGCAGTCTGGACTTATTGTGGCAGTAAGCAAACGTGTACGACGTTTACAGATGATCAAAAACAGCATATAATTAACACACTTTATAGTGGAAGGTCAAAGAATAAAGAGGATACGTACTTTACTGATTTAATCGAACGTCATGATGTAAGTCGTCATGACCTAATACTCCTGAATCCAAGCAGTTTACCGACAGCTTTACATATTTAGCAATGAAGGGATCATATTGTGTATAAGTATGTCACAAGGGGTTTTTAACCTACGCGTCATTTCGAGTAAAGTGATTTTCCGGCATACAAACCTCTTAGATAAAGGAATCCAGCAAGTCGATATGGGTGGTAAACACTATAACCGTAACAGAATTTCAAAAGAGGCAATAATAAAACTTGATGCCCACATCGAATCACATCCAACAAACACTGCTCCTTATATGTCCACTCCCATTATATATTTGGAAGCTGGATTGACCTGCAGACAGATGTATAATATGATTTTGGAAAAACATCCAGAACTGGAAAGTGAGATCAAATATTATATTCTAAACCACTAGAAAGACAACTACGAGTATAGATTTTGAAGACAAGGGGATATGTGCTTAACGTATAAGGATTAAAATATAAAAATTAAATCAGCTGCATTAAATGACAATGCAAAAGTGCTGCAGTAGCGGAGTTAATGTTACACAAACGAAGGGATTGTAAATTTTACAAGAAAATCCAAGACACATACACGATAAAATATAGTAGCTATTTTCAGCATCTCGGCACAAAATAAATCACTACAAAATACTATGAAGAGCAGCAAAGAAGATAAAAATATTTGCCAGCCATGTGGCAGTACAATCAATTGTCACGCAATTGATTATTTACCCTATCTGAAGAATGAAAATATTAGTGTTAATGCCTTTCCCATGAAAAATTTAGCGCTTTGTAAAAAAAAAAAAAGTAGATAGCACGAAAATTGTGAAATCATATCCAAATTCGTGGTATGCCATATATGTCGTGGTTTACCATTTTCTGGAGTTCCTTCGTATAACCAATACTAAATAAAGTATCAGCCCAATACCATACCAGATACATAAAAAAAAAAAGCTTAAGTATCGGTATCGTAAGAACCCTAATTGAGTCATTATTATCTGAAAATAGGAAATTTCACATTACTGTCATAAAAGCAAATAAAAATCAATTTTACCCCAACCACAAATTTTGCAGGTATACAAGTCTACCATCACACCAAATGACAAGGGAAAAGTCGACATAACTCACCACACACAGCGTAAGACCAAGAGGTTTGTTGCGGACAATCTTCAGTCCCTTGTTCATGACTTCTTCTGTAGTGAAATTTATCTCCACAAATGGGGAATTGCGCTGCATGGGGGCAAACTTCACTGTTCCCAGTCCTATAGCATTCTGAAGTACGTTCCGCATGTCCTGCACATAAAATATTTACAGTGAATACACCAGTACATAGATCTGCAACTTATCCCTCTTAAGACACAATTATACCAACCACTATTTGATCACAGTTATTCCCTCGAGATGTTCACCACATTAATTCACTCTCATACTGCAAACCTAAGTGCAAGTATGAACACATGCGTAACAATTGCCAATAGCCGCATAACCCCCGCCCACTCCCTTATTTAAAGAACCTATTGCCAAGAGACAAACAAACTGCAATTACATGTAAAGACTAAACCAATACACGTATTTTGGGAAGGCAGATTGCAAAAGCATGTTATGTATGTATATTATTTTTACTATTTAACTAAGGGATCAACAATTACATGTTTGTTAAAACTGCTGTTTTATGACACTCGTCAATTTATATGTATGAATGCCTATAATTCTTTTCAGAAGAAAAACATTAGGTAAATGATAATACAAAAACAAAAACACTTTCAGGTTTCAAAATACTGCTTTCTACCCATTGGAAACAAAAATTTCATAGCCTTAGGTAATACTACTAATTTTTATCATTGCCGAATTGCTTTACCAAATTTAACTAACATTCATAATGAAAATTCTTTATGTATGAGCAAAAGAAAATATATTTCTTAATACTAGGAATGGGGTGATTCAGATTCTCGATAGCCTTAATACAGTAACTACCAATGAACCGTGTAATTGGGACAGAAGAAACACAAATAAATGAATTTGTATTAAAACAACCCAGATAATCTTCACTATTAATGGAAGAGATATTGGCTCCGAAAATAATGATAAAAACAAAGTATCTATTATACATTTCAAAGCAACCACTAATCACACACTGTATGTACAGGATTTAAAGAACACACTACTGTAACTGATTTTAGGTTGCACCGAGTATATGTAATTTACAGTGCATCAGATATACAGAGCCTGCGCTGCGGACGCATTGGGCGAGCGCCATAGATAATTGGTCAGCAATTTGTGCTGCTTTCTTAACGCACATCATTCAGACAAATCCTTTAGATAGTTGAAGGTGTAGAATGCAATGCAATAATGACTATAATGGGACTTTAAATGAGACAACCTAGAATTTAGACAATACAATCGAATCTCTATTACTGGAAGTTTATTTAAATTTTACAGACTTACACACACACACACAAGTTTAAAAATTACGAAATGTTAAGATCTTTTGTAAACATTTTAACACTTGACATGATAAAATTTAAGGAAAGTGAAACTGTGCCTTTCAGGAAAAAGTCTTTAATTTTTTTTGCTAACTTTTCCGTGATAGTTTTGTCCTTTTATGCTTTGTTAACATTGAGAAAACACTGCAAAGTGAACAATTACCCACACCAGCCAAAAAAAAAAAAAAAAAAAAAAAAAAAAAAAAAAAATAAAAAAAAAAAAAAAAAAAAAGTACGTGGAGGGGGGAAATGTAGTTACCAAAATGACAAACTTGTTAATTCATAAATTTCACTTTGGATGTTGTCAACAGTCACTTGTTTAACACTTCCGCAACACTTACTTGCCTTTTAAAACACGCCTGGTGAATTTTATGAACAAATATTTGTTTTAAAAAAACATCTTATGTACACATTCGCACATGTGTTTTGAAGGTAAAAAACAACATGGCACTTTGTGATTTTTTTTTGCTAACACCTGCAAGATATAAAATACCCAATTACAGAATATACCGTGTCTGTATACAAAATCGGGTCACGTGGTGATTGTAACAACAAAATCTACCATTTCGTACATGGCCTCAAGGTTGTCAGATTTCCAGCCATTGTAGCACATCAGACTGACTCATCTCAGGCCATGTCCAAAACTGAAGATTTCGTTGACAAAATACGTACTCGCGTGACCCGATTTTGTATACAAAAAAGGTGACATATTTAGTACTTCGGTATTAACCAAGTTAAAACATACTGTTTGTAGCATACTGTATGTTGACAAATTTCTGATGGTTATGGGAAAGACATGTTTTTATGCCATACCTCGTAAATAAGCAGCACTCCACTTTTTGTTGTATTTTTTTGGAAAAAATGTGCTGCCTGTACATGCAGAAATGCAGTACTTTGTCTACAATAGTCAAATCTGTGCTTGTAAATGTGAATTGACTACACTTCACGAAGTTTTATCAGTTGCACATCACCAAACATCACCGCTGCAGCCATAGATTATCTCCAGTCCTTGCTTACTCATGCAGACATGTACACAAGTGACAAAAACCCTGCTAGCAGGTTGTGAATGAAGATCATTCATGCAGCACCAGGAGTTTTACAACATTTTACATAAACAGTACGTTGTGCATTTGTTTAATGATTTTGTAACTTTGAGCGGAAAACTAGTATAGGCCGCACCAGAAGTTTTTGATAAAATATTAGGAATAATTAATATTTCACATAAAGGCCGCGCAATGAATTTTCGTATTCCTTAAGTCACTATTCCATACAAACGTAATAAATTCTGAAAATTTTCCCCTACAAAACATTTGTGACAGAGAATTTGTATCATGTTGCAATGTTAAAAAATATATATATAGCACAATTACTATTCCACAGATGGTAATGTGACTTGAGAAAGCAAAACCAAGGCAACACGTTACAAAAAAAGTGTTATCATTGTGCACTTGCAGCGTGGTGGTGGGTGCACAAACTATATATGATATCTTTCTTTTTTACAGCAGATTAATTATTTTATAATGTATAGCATCTATAGCGAGCTCCAACATTTTTACATTTTACACATGCAGGATGAAGGTTATTATTTTTAACAAGAATGAACAAATAATTGCAGGAGTTGATTTATTTTTCCCCCCACTTCCATTACCTTTCCTTTCCTTTCCAAATCCCTTTGAAACTAAGTTAAAACATTAAATGTAGTATGTTCATAAATTTCTAAACATGTTTGGGGGTAATTTTTTTTGCCAATACCTCGCATATAAGCCTCACCCCACTTACTGCAGTCAATTTCTTTTTGTAAAAATGTGCTGTCTATACGTGCCAAAATACGATACTTAAGTTAAAATGGTGTGCCGTAGACACAAATGTGTAATTTTTCACACCTTCAATTTCCATAACCGGAGGGGTGTTGGAGCAAGAGGATGAGAATGTAGATGTTAGGATGATGTACAAAGTGGGAAGGGAGAAAAAAAAGAGATGAAACAAGAGAGGGGGATGGAATAGAGCTTTAGAGCGTTGTCAAAGAATGAAAGAACAGAGGGGAGAGGGGACATGGGAGGAAGGAAGCTAGGTGCGGTTTGGCCATGACTTGGTGGAGAGAGCAAAGGAGAGTAGCAATGTGGGTGTGGCTGGATGATGGAAGGATGAAGGGAGTTAAGCGGTGTGAGGGCATGACTAAGGGGAGAGATGAGGGACCTGTGGAGGATAAACAACAGGAGGAAGCAAAGATGAAAAGAGTGACCTCAGAAGCCAGACCTAGCAAAGCGAGGGATGCTACTTGACACAAAAACCACAGGGCAGTAGGCTCCAGCACCCGGCTGAATGGCCGGCCAGGCAGCGTGGGATTGAGACAATGTTCGCGGGAAGTGCATTCATAGTAGAGGGAGTGTGAGGATACTGGCTACCATGACTGCAGTTTTTAACCAAACTTACCATTTTTGTTACGCTTTGCACAGCAGTTAAAGGCAACCATTACAACACCTAAATTTGCTGCACGTAAACATATAATTAATGACCAAATGCAACTTTTTTTTTTTTTGGCTATTTCCTTCAAATTTCCACCTTCTTTAAATAAAAAATTAATGGTTCTTGCTAGTTGGTTTATGATAGTAAAATATTGGCTGTGAAAGGTGAGAAGTGCATGGAGGTAAACGGAGCAAGGAACGTATTACTGCATTATTGTGCTGTAACCAAAGTGGTAGTGAGAAATTATATCCCCTTGTAGGCAAGTTTCAGAAACCCAGATGTTTTGAGAATGTTAAGAACCTACCATGTGATTATGAAGCAAATTCCTCTGCTTGGACGACAGTGAAAATATTTCAGAAATTGTTAATAAGATTGGCAGGACTCGTGGCATGCAAAAACAGAAAAATTTTACTTCTTTTGGACAGATGTGCAGCACATTCAGCTGCTGGCCTCGAGTTGATACAAGAGACGCTCTATCTACCAGCTAACACCACAAGTTTTCAAGGTATCATCTAGTGTGTGAAGAACAAAAAACTATTCTCACACGTTACTTAATTCATCAGCTGAAACTGAAGAAAGAGACCAACTCGGAATGGAACGTTTTCAATGCCAAGCAGAATGTACGTGTGGCTTGGGACGAAGTCACATCCACAATAGCCAACTGCTTCAGAAAAGCTGGTATTGGTACAACAGAAGAACAGGCCTGTGAGGATGACACCAATGGAAAAACAGAACAATGGGATTATCTTCAGGTACATCATCAGATATTCCCGGAGCAGTTTCGTCACTTTGTGCAAGTGGATGATGATTACAGATGATGGAAAATCATTTTAATGACATAGCAGTGAATAAATCCTAAAAACCCATTTATTGGCAACCAAACGCTGTATGCACTATCATAAACTCGTGAATTTTCACTACATCTTTACATCCTTTTTTATTTTGAAGAGCCCAAGTCTTTTTTCATTGCTAAGGAGTATTTACACTCGACAGTATATGGTACAACTACGCAGTTGTCTCTCAGCTATATATTGTTTACGTAATGCATGACCAACATAGCATTGTGATCACACCGTGCCTAAAAAACGATACCAGCAGCCAGCACCAGCAGATGTGCCAGGCTCGTCGGCCGAAGAGGACGTGTGAGCCCTGAGTGCTGTCTCTTTTCAGGCTCTCCTAACCTACTTCAGTCTATCCAAGACTTTCCGCTTACGTTGAGTCTGCCGAAGACTCCTCTAAAACACTACCTTTGTCAAAAACTCTTCGCTCACCTCAGTCTGCTAAAGACTATTCCTGTCTAGTCCAACCAAAGACTCTCTGCTCCTACCTGAATCCATCCTACCTGAGCCTGTCTGCGAGGACTCTCTCTGTCCAAGACTTGCATGCTGCAGAAGACCAGCACGAGAGACAACTACACCTTTTTCAGGTATACCTCGCCCTAAACACCAGTACCACCTTACCCCAGCCAACTTCCTGTGACTTTGCGGTAACGAGCCAGCAAGTTTTAGAGTACCTACCTGATTTTTATTGCTTTTCCGCAGGCTCACCTTCGCCCGAATTAAAACACATACGTAAATCTCATTCTTTTATTAAAGTGTTTAGCAAGGATAGCTAATTATAATTCATTTGTATTTTATTGGAATAGCCGGAACTCTCCAGGACGAAACAACACCCCATCTAGGAAGCCAACTAAAACTAGTAATGACAAACTGCAGTCAGGTACATCAATCTGGGTATCACACCCAGACGATACAGTACTTCCAAAGTTCTGTTCAATAAAGCTAGCGTCAGGAAAAGTTGTACGGGCTTGACCCCGGGCGAAACCAGATAACCAACCCCGTGAAGCACCTCCCGATTTTGTTCTCACACTGCAACCTACTCTCCTGGTTAAAATCTCCCCTGCCAAAACTGCCAGACCACACAGTCCCACCTCCACGACTAACTGAATACCATCTCATTCCATTCACCTGGGATCGCTGGCATCTTGTATATTGGCAACCCTTAGGATAGAGCTCCCTGGACGGGCAGCCACGTCCATCTGTCTCACTCTGGGATTGACTCCCCTCAAGCCCGACATAAGCCTACCCGCCCACTGCCTAATATCGCATACAATCCCATATGACCACAACGGTCAAGTAAATTCAGTATTAGTTGCCATGGTAGTCCTAGCTAGGATTGGAAAGGGTACTTAGTCAACGTCATTCCTCTACCATCTAAGGTAGTCACCCAAGGTAGCACACGAGTCACCACATTCACTAACAATTTTTTGTGGTCCCGGCGAAATCCATAAATAAATAATGTTCACATAAACAACAAGATCACTTGAGAACTTCATAGCAAATATGGTTTCCCCTGACGTCGTGCAAAACATTTTAACGAGGAATTGTTTCCATTTGTGATTAAAGGCAGTTTTTTTCCCCGTAAGGTTGGCGTTTGTATTACATGTAGCATAAAATTAACATGAATTTAAAATAGGGATGGACCGAATTAAAAAAAAAAAAATTTAGTTCCAGTTCCAATTCTACATTTAAATACAGGTTCCAGTATTTGGATGACATTTTAATAATTTCAGACTATATAACTTTAAAAAAAAAAAAATCTGTCAACAACTAAACATTATTCACATATCAAATTCAAAAGCCCTCAAAATATATGCACACACTCTACTCTGTTTACTTTTTTTTACTCTCGTATAATACCCTAGAATGCTGTTTTTAGAAGATGTACACATAGAACAATTCAAAGCTAAAAATGTGTACATAAACACCAGCCATTTTTGTTTCACTCTATACAGAGTGAGTATCTTCTCGGTATATATTCATCTACGACATACATTGCCACCACAAGACCGTTTACATTGTCTCATTTTGCTAATAGAATATATTAAACCAAATACTGTATTTGATTAAACGCTTGGCCTTAAAAACTACTTTTGCGATCATTGGTACCAAATAAATTAATATTTATTTGCTGTAAACTTAAATAGTAATTTGCTGTAAGGAAATATTGCTGCCAAGAAAAAATGCCTGTTACAGGTAAATTAACCCACATTGTTTTGGATGAATTTTTTATTTGTTTTGATAAGTTTCTTGTTACAGTTATTTTTGTAATGACAGTTTCGCTGTAATTAGATTAATCGATGTTTCGTACTAAATATATCTAGAAATTTTGCCAAATTTATTGATGTGCAGAAACTAGAACCGAGTAGTCAAACTAAAATTGGTTCACAGTCAAACCTCATGAACCGGTATAAATTGGAACCGAAGAATCGAAACTGACCCATTCCTATTTTAAAACTTAATATTTATTTATCTCAAGGGGCAGTATCTTCGCAAATAAAATTATATGCTCCGAAGCATATACTTCAACTCCCCTTGTTACCAAAAATTGTTCGAACATTGCGAGATATAAGTGTAAAATTAATTTTCAGTAATTTCTGCGGGCAAATTGGAAGATTTATATTAATTTATTTCAATAGATATGCATCTTTTGAATAAACAGATAAAATGTAAGAACCTATTGGACACCTTTTGCAGTCTAATAATGGGTAGGTAGGCACCGAGCCGAGTGCAGTGTAATTTACGACAGGGAAAATAAGAGGATGTAGTTTTGAATGATTATCAGACAGAAAGAAATCAATAATTGCCTTATTTATTTTTGTCCGAAAATTAAAAGTTATCTTTGCAGTAAAATGTAATCAGACCTGCCAACTTGTAAAGTTTGAAATCAAGAAGATTGAGGAATGCTTAAAAGTGCGTAATCGGGTCACAGCATTTTATATCAATTATTTCTTGCTCATCGGCTGTTACCGGTATTGTTATGAAAATGCAAAATTATTGATGTGTATTTTGATAATAAATCAAAATAATTATTTCTAGATGCAACAATATATACTTCTGAACCTCGTGTACAAACTGAGAACACAATAATATTACATAGGTATAGCCTGAAATATGTATTACACTTTTTTTAAGAGAAAAATTCAGCTATGTATCAAATATTCCAACACTGTCTACACACTACGTGAGTTACGAAATCAAGCATAAAAAAAACAAAAAATTTGGTAATCGTGCAAAAAAATTCCCAAACAACAACATGATCTGTAATGTCACTTTTTCCGACATGACAAATAGTTACGTCACAGTGACACACTACAAAACGCATACTTTTCAGCTTTCTCCGATTTCAGAATGAATGGAAACTGCTCAGAATATGCAGACCTGAACACTTGGATGTGTCGTTTTATGATTTTCACTCATGTTACAGCTATTATGTTTGTGCATCAGACTATGAAGACAAATTAAAGCAGATGTATTTCTGGTAAATCATTATAAAAGTTTCTTCACACTTCAAATACTCCTAAAAGACCTTAGTTTATCCACAACTTGCAAGTTCCACGCCGTGTTATTTAACATGTTTGCCCACGCAGTTATTCATGGGTGCATGAATATATAACAGTACAACTTCGTGCGAGTGTTTGCCGATATTTTTAATTTATTGTATTACCACTGCTAACAGATACCTATGACACCTAAACTACAAGAATCGATAATTTCACAAAAAAATTATATAATAATTTATGCTAGACAAGCAAGCCAGTGAAACATCAAGGCAAACAGTTTGCAAATACACACTGGAGAAACGTGCTGCCTTTGCCATATCTAACCTAGAAATAAGATGTGACAAAGTTATATACCAAAATTGTTATTACTTTGTTTTGTATCACCTAAATGAAAGCTCACTCGTACTGCAGAAAAATTTAAAAATCACGATATCAACATCTATCAACTTATAATACGCTGTATTCACACCTATCCGACTGAGCATGAAATGCTTGACTCCCAGATCGCAAAATAAATATTCCCAGTTGAGGTACAAACACACCAGCAAAGTTTACATAACCTTTCTACTATATATGTAAATTATTGTAGGTATTACATTTATTTTCTACATCTAACTCTTCATGGCCACAAATATAATACGCTACACATCAATGGACTTCTCGTGCCATGTAATTAAAAAAAAATAAGCAAATACTATAGTCTGAACTTCAAAAATTTTTCACTATTAAACACAAGTTACTTGCGTGTAGAGAATATTAATGACTTTCAAACACTGAAACGTAATTGTAGTTTATAAACACAAACAACATTGGCATTTGTCTAGTTGCAGTCAGCGTGTCGCGTTCAGTTGTCATATGACGATACATGCTGAGTGAGATATTTTATTCAGTTAAAAATCAGACCAAAGAGTGAATCTTTTAATAGCTGCTGCATGCACATGAAAGAATCTCGCAAGTGCACGTTCCCGACTTATAGAAAAATTCCTGGCATTTTAAAAGTTTTCCCAGCACTCGAGAAAACAGCCAAGAGCCTGGTCGCTGCTATTGCATGAATTTTGGAATCCGACCGAGAGAAAAATCACAAGATATGGAGAGTTCCTGTAAAATCGTAATGTGCAAACTTTGCTGCAAAAATTACGAGAAAATCATAAGAGTTGGCAGGTCTGTACAGTTAATTACAATAGAGCTTCATTATAACAAAGCGCAAGGGCCCAAACTATGGCTAGTTTGTTATAATGAAATTCTCTTTAGTGCTTAAGGTAAAATTATATGCAGCAAAATGTTACTGAAGTGAAGATAGCTTTGAATCCCAGATTCGAATCTTTATTGTCAACCTCTGACCAAGAAAGGAACTGTGAATCACGCCGCACACGAGAGGATAACAGGTCGTCCTTAGCAGAAGAACCGCTCATGTGCAACACCGTTGCATCGGGAATGCCTGGAAGTATGTGCAGAAGCTTATAAAATGAAAACTAATCATAATCTAACATACCAGATGTAGGTCACAAGTGCCTTTAGTATCAAGATGTGCTGAAAGTGCAGATTCTAAGATTACATTTATATTCTGCGACCCTTTGAAGTTTGCAATTTGAACACCCCTCCTCCATAATTCAAATATTCCTCCTCACACTAGTTATAGGTAGCCTTCTAGCCACTAGGTTCAACCACCGCCTGATGAAGCTGGGCTAGCCAGCAACCACACATCCACATGGGAAATGTTCAACTTCTTGCTGTATATCTACGAGTACCACCCTGCAGGTACTTGTGAATTCAGTCTACTTTTTATAATGTAATCAATTTTTGCTCTACTATATAATATGCTACAGGAATCAGAATTAAATTACAACTCTAATGGTGAGATTCAAATTGAACTGAAAATCAAGAATCGCCCAACCCCTACAGTTATAACAGATCTACCAATACTGTACTTCTGACAAAAATAAATACTACCAATACTGTACTTCTGACAAAAAAAAATACAACATGTACCTTGAAATGTTGTGGACGAAGACCCTGAACCTTTGCAACATACTGCCACTGTTTTGCTGCATCCTTCCCTTGCTTCTGCTTCTGCAAGAACAAAAATTACATCCATAAACTGCAAAAACTTGTGCTTATACCAAAATACATACAGAAACCCTGCAATAATTATCTTCTGAGTTAAGAGTATCCTGTGCATACTCAAGAGTAATGTCTTGTGGTTTTAGCACAAAGTCCAACCATTTTTTACACTTCAGTGGCCCAGGAAATCTGTTGCAAGGAAGCACAAAAAGAGGGGAAAAAAAGGCTGTAAAACAATATAAATGGCAGCAAAAAAGTATGTGTAAAATGAAGGAAAATGTAAAGTCAGGTGTATAAGAGGTTAAACTGTGTTTTTGTAGACAAGCTTGAAATTGTCCACCGCAGCTACAAAGGCTCTACTGGGGACCTACTAAGAAATAACAGCACTGTTTTATTAATGTATTCCTCCACTTCAATATTTCTGACATATGGAAGCCGTGTTGTGTCTAGTCAGCTGTTAACATTACCAGAGTTCAGTGCTCTCAACCTCAGACTGCAAGATTATAAGACATGTGCTCCATAAAATATGAATTAATTTTTTGTAAACCTACTGCTACATGCACAACGTGCATTTACAAAAACTTTATAGTACACTAACATTTAGTCAAAATGAAATGTTACGAAGTGTTTTACTTAGGAACCAAATAATTTTAAGGCAATGCTATTGTATTATATTTCCAACTTTCCACGTACAAATTGCTAACAAGGTATACAGTGCAAATGTCTGATTTACCTATCCATACTGTGGCTCGACCTATGAGTCATTAATTGTGGCCTAATTACTTAAAGAGGTGTTTATTATAGATGTACACAAGTATCAAAACTGTGTGGAGCTGGCTAAATTTATAAAATTTTTTGGCACACCTTCAAATTACAGAATTGTCAGACTGTTTTACTGAAGTATTAAGTAATGTTGTGTTCTTAATGTTGTTAGGGAGTGTAGCCCTCCCCAGAGATATTTATACACTTCAGATTATATCAGTTCCCAATGCAGACATGCCAAGTATTTTTTACGGTTTTTCCATAGAGTATGGAAATAGCACACTTTGTTATGATCTCATGAGGATGTCCAGGAGTTTTTCCAAATTCAAAGATGGGGATTTTTTTAGCATAAATATTTATCCTGTATTAGAGATACTATAATATACAGTAGATTCTTAAATATTTGTTTTTCAGTGGACCAACAAGAAAAAACTAAGCATGCGGAAACAGATGGTTACAGAATTAGATTTCAGATCTGAGAATTATCGTACATAAACTCAAAATACATTTTTTTGTTTTAAGCAACAGCCTAAAGATATTATTAAAAGCACTTTTCAAGTAATTTTATGAGAAAATTTATACATTAAAATTAAAAACTTGAATTTTTAAAATTGAGAATTTAATTTTTATTTATACAATAAAACCTCGTTGAGATCCTGTTATGTCGATTTCCAGTAGAAGTCGATTTTCATGGATGGTCCCAACAAATATCCTATATAAACAATGTTAAAAAAAAACTATAATGCAACAGCCCTGAAATAAATTTACCCCCTCCATCAGATATTATCTGCGAAAACCAAAATATATACGGAACAATTGTTTATCTGTGAAATAACTATCTGAAAACCGGCACTAACCAATTATGTAGCACCAATAAGTAGGTAAACAGACACGCCTCAATGCTAGCCTACACAACAGGTTGCCTTGAAGCAATACCATTTTTATTTTTGATAATTCAACCACTATTTGTTTTATTTATAATGACCTTGAAAAGCAGGTCAAACATAATTGTAGGCACTTCTTTGTTTAAAGTCAGCAAATGAAAATTCACACAAAACACATGTATAATGGATGTGGCACGGACCAGAATTAAACATTGATGGCCAGAATGGATTTAAATTTTACTCTGGTCCGACAAAGGAAACTTGATCGTTTTTAGGACAGTAGGGTAAGTGACGTTGCAAATTACAATCATTAATAAAAGTGACATAGTATGTTGTAACGTACTAATTCTAATAACATAAAATTACGAGAGCATTTTTTTTCAAAAGTAATGCAGGGTGATTAACTGTCATACAAGATGGCATGTTGTCAACTTAGGTGACTTTTCGTTAAATTTTGTGAAATTAAAAAACATTTAGTCGAGAAATATACATTTTAACAGGCAGCTGAATTTTTAGCGGAGCAAAGCATGGTTTCAAAAATCAGATTTTTACATGTCAAAGATTAAAAACTGTTAATTTGTCCCTAAAAATTGTGAACAGCCAGAGTATTGATTCACCTTGCGGCGTGCTGTCCCGGTTTTTAAGTGTGCCAGTTGGATTGTCATAATTAATTTTTTTCTACAAAGTTGATATTCTGGCAATACCTTTATTGCCTAAATAATTTTTCTTTTAAAGAACATGTGGTTGGGTTAGTTGTATTGTGTTATTTACAACTATAATTATTAGATTCTTTAATAAATTGTTTCATTTACCACAAGTTTGCCTGATTTTAATAATTCAAGATACTTTAAACTATTGTACTCTTGCCTCGTTTTGTTTCAGTATGCAAATATCGTAATTTCTTTCCTTCGTACTTGTTTTGAATGCTGCAAGTAGCTCTAAAATCCATAACTTTGTAAATTAGTACTTAAGATTAATTTATGAACAAGTTTTGGTAATCCTTTTAGAAGTCTTTCAGTAGTATTTAAATAATCAATTGTGTATGTGAAACTAGTTCTGAGCACAAATGATTCAATATATATATGCAACCTGCCAATGTCGTTGACTTCTCCATTTTAACAATGTATGCAGTCAGCTACAAATTATTTTCTCTCGTCTTATCTACATTACATTATTTGATGTATCTTTGTTTTTCACCACCGTTTAGGGTAAGTTTGTCTGTGGTGCTTTTTGCTTTATACCTTCATGTTAGTTTTTGATCCTACTATAGTTCTATCTTTTTTATAATATTTAGTAGTAACGATTTTCGGGGAGCCCACTCGTGTACAACTACAAATGGCATCTTAACTTCATATTTGCCTGCGGGATGAGATATTTCCTGGCGCAACATTCTTCCCCAGATGTTTCTGCACTACTAGTCATGGCGTAAGCAGCGCCCAAATGTTTTCCTTTACTTCATGACTTCTGCTCTTCAAAATCAAGTAATACATTTGCATTATTTTGTGCATGATGGATTGTGGAACTGTTAGACGGAACTAAAAGGCAAAAATATAAATTTTGTGCTTGGCACTACAAATATTCAAATTTCCATTTTTATAAAACAAAAAAAAATGCAACCTAAAATTACAATTTTCTTTGCTTGAATGTGCCCACGAGGCACAAAAGGAATTTTAACCGTTTTTAACAACCTCGTACTCGAGGTAATATTAACCTCAAATCACCAGGTTTGCTCTTAATCTTTTATTAATAGACAAATAAGTAATCATGTAACAAATGTGTGCAAAAAAAGTGCGGTATAACCTTTCTTTTTTACTTTGCACTGGGTACCCATTGAAAAGCTAATAGAGGTATAAAATTAGACGAATATATAAACAAATACAAAGTATTTATTATAAAAGAACTCAAAATATTCATATTATGTAATTATATAGAAGTGATTTGTTGTTTGACTACATGTACAAGTGCGTGCGTGCGTATATATATAGTTGCTATAATTACATGTTTTTCTCTTTATCATCTTCTCACTCGAAGTGCCCCTATGTATGAAGTCTTAACAGTTTTGTTATCGCCAAAATAAGCAATTAAAATTGAAATGAATTCCATTGTGGCACATTCATGAAAAAAAAAACTGAATATTTAACTTTATTGAATACTGAAAAATTCTTATTTTGCTCATCTGTGTGTGTAGTCTGGACTGAAAAGCTTGGCTACATTATTCACTTATGTAAAATAGGAGCACACAAAATGCAGTTTTAGTTTATCACCATTTCAAATCGAACTACACACACAAGTTCCAATCCTCCATCCTTGCCATGTGTCTCCCATGTGATGAAATGAGAGTATATATGGGTGCAGGATTTCACTTCACGAAGCCAACACATAAGTGATAGCACAGCTAGTGGTTTCTGTTGTGCAATGGATTTATTTTTCTGTGCATGCTTATTGCATGTTTCCTTGGGACATGGGCAAGCATGGTGTTGGCAAGAGTCCTGTGTTTCGAACATAGGTATGGTTAAGAGTGTGCCTTTATAACTTATAAGTTTGTGCGTATTTGTTTTGTAAGCGAGTAATTCTGGCAGTCGTGGTCATGGAATTTCTTAAAGTGCCTGAACTGCTTCTAAAAGATGAGTGCACCTACGAGTGTACCATCAGAGGCATGCCAGTCCCTGATAATACTGCAGCTGCATATAGGAATGCATTACGAGCTTCATTAAATAATAATGTTCATATTTCTTTTAGATAATTTAGCAGACTTAAATCCTGAACAAGAATATTGAACCTGTACCACTAAAATAATTTCCCTACAAGGTTTATAACCTCAGGTAAGACTATCTGGTTTTTATCCCAGGGTAAAGAATAATCTTGCACTTCTTAAAAGATGTGTACAATACCTACTAGCCTTGTTTCCTGAGTAATGGTCTGAGGCCCAAGTTATATCACTCTCCATCATGCTTCCTTCAGAAGTAGATGTTCCCACCACCATCATCACTATCACCCAACAGCTCGCTAGTGTACATTTCACCTGACCTTCACTACAGGCTACTGTCACCACCCAATCCATTCCTCTTAATTTAATTTGCAACCTTCCCATTTCCACCATAACCTCAACCACTCTTCCAACAAATACCATCCACAACACCACACCCCTCCAAACTTCATATTCCTTTCATACCACCACAGCTTCCAGTATACAAATGCACCCTGCAGCCCCATCATCTTGTTCATACTCTTCTGTTTGTGGCAAACTCACCCATCCTCTCAAAAACCTGTTACGTCATTTCCCTGCCACTGATAATCTGAGTGTACCTAAGCTATTGTCAAATTACATCAAAGTAAAATTGTGCCATAGGCACAACTTCTTGAAGTGATTTTTCTTTTGCACAAGGATTTGTCAGTGAAAGATCAAGTCTCGCCAAATCACAACATTTGTCATCTGATAAATACCATGCAGACGTTTCACAATTTTTTATCCCCTCCAGGTTGCGTGGTCAGTTGCAACTGAGGACGTTTAACAGATTACAGGAACCTGAAAAGGCACTTTGTTTTTGTAAGCAGAGCTAAAGAGGCAGCAATTATTCTGCGCTTGAAACTATTTTAGAGGGACTAGAGCCCCAAGAACGTTCGTGTTTAGTTTTCTTTTCCAAACCAATCACATTTTTTGAGTTAGATAGGGCTTGTATTCACTCAAAAGGCAGTATATTTTCAAGACACATAGGTCAGTACATAGTCACAACAGCAGAAAAGGTTGTGATACTTCCACGAATACTGTTACAGAGAATACTTGTAAGAAAGCGCAGTCAGGGAAACAAGGATGACCCATCCCCTTCGCCCTCTGACTCTCC
The DNA here is from genome assembly GCA_029891345.1 of Dryococelus australis. Lineage (NCBI taxonomy): Eukaryota > Metazoa > Arthropoda > Insecta > Phasmatodea > Phasmatidae > Dryococelus > Dryococelus australis. Next base: position 23,257,679 of record CM056994.1, on the reverse strand, counting down.
TACCACACTGTTGACAAGTGTCAAACTAAAAAACAAGTCACCCGAGGAAAACAAGTGAGCGGTTTTCAATACAATGCTCACTTGTTCAATCATCCAAAAGATAACACATGTTCAAGTAAAACTAGGAACTTTGTTAGAGCTCTTGTGGATTCTGGATCTGCTCGTACAATCATTTCAGGTAGACTTTTTGACAAGTTAAAGGAATTAAAATTAATCAAATCTGTTGAGCCTGCGGATGTTCAGTGTTATACTGCCTCCAGGCAGGTCTTGCCAATGTCTTGTGTTACTCCTAAGCTCGGAAAATTTATAATTTTACTTGGCTTCACAAACACCTAGTTTCTAAGCAACTGGGTTTAGACTTCATTTTAGGCTCTGAATTTATGGCTGCTACAGGATTAATTTTAGACATTCAAGATGAAAATATTTTTCTCAAGTTTGCTCCAAACACTAAAGTCCCTTTGATGGGAAGAAATTCCAATAAGGATAAAGCAAAGTCCAATCAAGTTGTAGATCCCTTTGATCAACTTAATCAGCAGCAGCACTCTGTGATTGAAAATCTGTGTAAAAGTTTTAGTACTTACTACTGAGCTAAGCCTTACAAATTTGCTTGAATACCTAATAAAGTTACTTAACATAAATTAGCACCTTCTCAAATAGAAAATTACCTGTATCCTGATCTCCACTCTGCCTTCAATTGGCTTGTAAAGGCAAACATTTTTACCACTATTGATTTTAACGTGGTGTACCACCAAATTACCTTGTCAAAAGATACCAAACCAGTTTTTATGTTCCTTGGAACTTGTACCAGTTTACTCGTATGCCGTTCGGCTTGGCCACAGATGCCCAAATACTTATGGCTGCCGTCAGCCCATTGCATAAGCCTCCAGTACCTTCACTCCCGAAGAAAAGAAATCCTCTACCATATATGAGCTTGAATGTTTTTGCTATAGCCAAGTTCAGACAATATCTTACACATGCTGAGTTTCTTCTGGAAACAGATAACCAGGCTCTGTCGTGGCTTTTGGCACATTCACACCAGTTAGGAAAAATTGGTAGATGGGTTGTAAAAATTTTTTCTTTAAAATTCAGAGTACAACATATTAAAGGCACTCAAAATGTTGTTGCTGATTCATTGTCTCGTATGTTTGTTGGTACTATCATTGAACCTGAAGCCCTTCCAAATAGTAATGTTTTTGTCTAGTTTTCCATTAGCTTTTACTGACAAAGATCAAGAAAAGGATAGCAAGTTGGGTCAAATAATTACGGATTTAAAATCAGCTACTGAACATAAACCTTACTTTCTTTCAAAAGGGCTCTTTTGTTGTAGGTCTCATGACAAAGGAAAGTGCATTGTATTGCCTGATCACCTAAAAACCATGATTTTTTAATATTATCATCCGCCCCCTCTTGGAGCTCATCTAGGAACTCTTCAAACTATCCAGGCCACTCTACAGCTTTTCATTTATAAGGGAATGGATGCTGAAATTTCAGATAGTGTGTTGTAGAATTTGTGCCCTCAGCAAGCCAGCACAGAATACACATAGTAGCTGAAAAACCCACGGAGAAAATGTTAATTGATTATGTTGGTCCCTTTCCTAGAAGCAAATTAGGAAATACAGTACACTCCCGCTTAATCGTACTTCACTTAACCAGTTTTCGGCTTATCCGTGCAGCGGTCAGGTGATGCTGTAAAGTGTGTCGTTTAACAACCAGCGGTGAGCTGATGTCTCTCTCTTTAGCCTGTCAGACAACTGTGTGAGACATCTATTTCCTTCCATTGAAGCACGTGGGACCGACTCATCTCAGGCAGTGACCGGAATAGCAGATTTTGTTGACAAAATGATCAGGTGAAATTGTGTCTTTGTGGTAGCTTGGTATCTTGTATTTTCTATCTAGCAGCGGATATTAGCAAAAATACAAAATGAACATGCGTGAATGGTCTATAAAACAAATAATTGTTCATAAAAAACACTAGGCATGTTTTAAAAAGCAAGTAATTATTGTGCTTTGATTATATTTTTGTAAACATTTTTTTCCCTTATCTATTAGCGTATGAACAGCATTCCAGTGAGGACTGTAGAAATATTTTTCACTGTTAATGTAATGACAAATTACAAAATAACGAATTTGCCATTTCGGTTTCGGACACTGCCACAGTTATACCATCCCCCCACCCCCCCGAAGAAACACATCTTTCCAGTTTATCGATCACTTGTATTTGCAATGCCAATAAAGCATAAGACTGTTACTAATACAGAAAAATTAGAAATATTAAAACAATTTGAGAATGGCGTGTTTCAAACAAAAACATCAATTCCAGTGCCAAACAAAAGAAAATTGATACACTTTTCAAAAAAGGTACGGTTTACCTATCCTTAATTTTTTTCATATCAAGTGTTTAAATGTTAACAAAACAAAAATTTCATGAGATTTTAAATATTTGTGTGTTTGTTAAGATGGTAAAATTTTAATTAGCTTTTGTATTGTAAGGGTTAATTTTTTTTAATGACTTTACCCCAAACAACCCTCCTCCTTCCCATGCAGAGCGTATCGATCGAAACCTTCATTATGCTCTCATTGCCTTTCATAAGATGTATCAGACAAATTGGGATTAAAATCTTTCTTAGCTTCAAATGGTTTTCAATTTTGCCGAACATGAATCTCAAAAAATACTCCATTTCATCTCATGTTTACTTTTGCACCAAATAATCCTTTAGCAAATTTGTGACATCTAAATTACTCGTTGCCTAACGATCCTAAAGACGTTCGTGAGGTATGGGCATCTGCACATTTCAAAAGCCGTAAAGTATAAGGTCGTATAGACAATCCTTTTCGGGTAGGTGACCTTGCACATCCTGTCAGCAGGGCAGTTGATAAAAAAAATGGCAACACTTTCACATCATTGGCCAGGCCCGTATCAAATCCAACGTTTTCTGGCACCAGTCACTGCTGCCTTAGCTGACCCAAGTTCAGGAGCATTTATTACAAGAGCACATACATCACATCTAAAGCAATTTCATGTATAATTTTTTTTGTGCTGTTTAGGAGCTGCAGACCCTAACTGTGCACTTTCATATTATTTCCAACAGCAACTGCTGTTCTTAGCTTGATCCTGACTTCGTCTTGTTCGTGGATCGATCACCCATTGAACAGTCATTTTTAGGATCCATTTCTCTTCAATAAAAACCAGCGGAACTAAGTTAACTTGTTACTGGTACCATTTTTAGTTGTCTTGTGTCATTTCATCTGTACAGTTGCAACAGTGTCTTGTAATGTTTGATCTTGTATTACATATGTATGTATCCCATTGAAACCTTTTGAGCTTCAATGTACTGTTTTGGATATTTTAAATTGGGTTGTGTATAAACTAGATAGGTTCCTAATTCTTTTTTACATGTGAAACTCTTGTGTATATTTGAATCTTGAGCTATGTATCCTGTGACAATCATTTCAATATTAGTGTTTGAGGTCATTTATCTTTTGAGGGTATTCTGTAAGAAAATTTAGTTCTCTTCCAATTATGTAATTGTAGTGTCAGCATAGCCAATTATTGCCACCTTACTCTTTAGGGAGTGACCAATTTTCAGTTCGCCTGGGCATTGTGGCCACAGGCTGGGCATAATAAAATTCCCTAACTTTTCCAGGCCAAATTTGAATTTTTTCCCAACTCTTGATGGCACAGTATGTACAACATTAACACATAACTTAACAATGGGCAAAAAATGCATACTTCACCTACCTGTAAGTGCTCTCCATGTAAAGTTGACTGATAAAAAAACAATCCATACAACAGGAATAAAACATTAGTTATTAAGTGTTTTTCAAAGTAGAATCAGAGCCCACTAAAAATATATTATGAGAAACTAGCCCGGAGTATTCTGGGTCCTAATTAGGCCCTAAAGCCTAGGTTTCCTCTTCTATCAGGCTAATTTCATTATTGGTTTCTTCCAACAGCCTTTTTTTTCTTGTTTTCCAGTTCTTTGACAATCTCCAACCTTCTTTTCTTCTCTCGCTCAGCTTGCTGTCCCACCCCATCAGCTTTTCGTTGTTTCAGTCACCGAATATTGGGATCGTGCATTACAAACAAAACGTACCAAACCCTTCGTAATATTCACTTTCTCCACACCACCTGCTGCAAACACTGCATCACAAACCTGCCTAACAGCAATCAGAGAAACGTCCCTTTGGTTTTCCAACAAGCACTCTCTATTAATGGAAAATCCTCTCTAGAGACTTGTATTACCATGCAAGAGAACGAAGGCAAATTTAAAAAAAGAAATTAAGTTTTCATAATTCCCAACATCAGGGGCAGCAGCCATCCACAAGGTGTCCAACCTGCCTCCATTTTTTTTTTGTGAATTCACTCATTCTTGACAAATACACAATGTATACTATGAAGTCCACAGCTGCCAATATCAAGAAGTACTGGGGAAGCCAGTTCAGATGAAACAGAATCTTTAAACTGGCTACAAAATTTAAAATTAACATTGGGGCCATTCATTGATATCTGTAAAATCTTTTGCATATTTATACCTGAAAAAACTTCTGTGAAAGATTGTAACAGGTAGTTTGTTGTGGAATGCCCCAAAAATGCAGATGAAAAATATCTGGAGCAAACTTGATTGGCTTGTGTATTCCAAAACCAAACAAATATCCATAAGAGGCGCAAACTTTTTTCACTCGTCTCCAACCAAAACGTGCTTGTTTAACTTATCTATGGCAAGAAATTTATGTAAGTTATTTTTTTACATATTGTTTACTTGAACTTACTTTCCTTTATTGTAGTAGTTCGGTTGCAAATGGAAAACTCGTAAGTCGGTACACAGTAAAAAATTAGGTGTGTGGAAATTCCATGTCTGCCAGAGCAAATCTTTGGCTATATGTGAATCTTGCAGAAAGGTGTCAAAATGTGAGCATGGGAGCACGTCTGGGCTGCTGAGACACTTGAATCAACATCTTGCATTAAAAAAAGATTTTGACTGAGTGAAGCAATGTCGCAAGCACTTGCCGCATGTGATTCTGTTTTGTCAAAGACATTCACCTTTGATATGTGGACATCAGGCAGCAATGTTGCCTACATGTCGAGCACTTTTGACCAGTCGTCTTCCATGAAGAAGTATTGCTTGGGTGGATACCAATTTCCTGGTGGCCACACTGGAGCTGCAATTGGAGGGAGGATACGTGACACATTACAAGAGTGGAAACTAAATAATTTATCCATTCCATTTTATGCCGTCACTGATAATGGGAGGAACATTTTACTCAGCGTATCCTCTTGTGCTACAAAGTTTGAACAGTTGCATTGTTTTGCCCATACAGTGCAACTTGCACTAAGTGATGCAAAGCAAAATACTACTGCAATGGCTCCCATGATTAAAAAAGTTCATTCCCGTATAGGCACTATAAGCATATTGCAAAAGCTTCTGGGAAGTTGCACAAGATCCAAGAATCTTTAGGAAAGCCTGTGCTTCAACTCATTCAAGACTGAAACACGGTGGAATTCAGAATATATTATGCTTGAACGAATACTTGCTTGAAGTCTTCACCGGAGAGGTACAGTGCTAACCACTCCAAATTGCATTCTTCAGATGTTGAGTTTGCCAAATAACTTTTGCTTTCCATTAGAGCAAGATTTCCTGTGTATAAACGTAAAGAACCAAACTTCTCTGGTATGTTGCTGGATCCATGTTGTAAGTTCTACCACAAGACCAGAAACAGCTGGCAGTGGAACACTTCAGAGTCAAAAATCCCACAAGGAGCATGCAAAATTGGCAAGTTAATAATAAAACAAATAACACTTTAATTGACATATAATTAGGCAATTTTTTCAAAGTCAGAAATTTTTCAATACCACATGTGGATGCACACTGCAAATATTTCAGTGAAGTTTCAATTTTTTTGCAGTCTACCTTTCCCATACATATCTCCATGATATTATTTAAATAATTTATAAATGTCATATGCCGCAAAAGTTTGTTTTTGGATAAAAGTCATTGTAATCAGTACATTTTATTTTCAAATGTTCCCAGAACACCTTCCTGATTCGGAATCTGCCAATGCCAGTGCATCATTTTGGTCAGAATTTGAAGAATGCAACAGAAGTAGAAGAGTACCTTAAATGCCCAACAATATTAAGAATGCACTGTCCACTCAAATGGTGGAAAGAAAAAGGCCAGTCACCATTCCCACTTTTGGCCACGATGGCTGGATACTTGGGAATCTCTGCTACTGAAGCCTCTAGTGAGAGGGTGTTTTCTTCTGCAGGCAACATTGTTAGAGCACAGAGAAAGGCTCACAACAGACCACAGGGAGGCAATATAAAGTGCTAGTTATAAAATAAATACATAGTACCAATGGTTGTATAGGAGGCCTACTGATATATTTAACCAACTTAATTTGCTTTTTTTTTTTATGAATTGTCAATATACCTAGTTGTTTTAACACACGTGATATCTTTCCCAATCCCATCCCGTTCCCCAAGGCAAAAATTTTTTCCCTCCCGAAAATTTCCGAACACAAAATATCCATTCCCTCAAACCCCTACAATATTTGCATACTGAAACAATAAGAGCCAAGAGTACAATATTTTAAAGTATACTTGTCATTTAATTATTTAATCAGGCAAACTTGTGGTGAATAAAACAATTTATTAAAGATTTATAATTATTGTAGTTTGACATAAAGTAATTAACATGAGCACATATTCACCAAAAAAATATTATTTAAGCTATAAAGGTAATTACAGAAAGCAACTTTGCTGAAAAAGAATTAATTGTGCCAATACAACAAGCACATACAAGACAGTGTCGCAAGAGAGGAAAGAGCAAACAAAAAACAACTAGTGACAATAAATTTACAATAGAACTTACATATGAAAAAACACTAGGAAATATACATTAAGTGGAAGAAGTGCCACTAGGCACAACTGGCAATGGTATAACCGCAGGTTCTTGAGAAGCAGGTTGTGTAGGCATAGAGGATAGCATAACTGCACAGAATTTGGACTTCAACAGAACAACCATTAAGGCAATGCCACATACTGCCAGAGTGGACAAACTAAAATAATTCACACTAGTGTGTTCAGGTGGCAGGGAAGGATGGGGTTGAATTGGTACCATGGGGGTGTGAAGTGAGAAGGTAATCTAGCTCTTTGGTAATGGAATCATTATGAGCAAGCAAAGGCAGATTTGGCATTTATAATGAAGGGACGTTTGAAAAGAGTTTGGGAACATGAAAAGACTTATGGATGACTCAATACAATTGTCCAAAAGTTTTAAAATTGGTACTGACAATGTCACAATGTGAAGCATTGCTGATAAAAACCACTTCCAGATAAGGATAGGGTATATTATAGATTTGTCACAAAAGTCGAAATGCAGTTTACCACCAAACAAATTAAAACTCAACTATCCACATGAACAACATAAAATGGGAAGTCTGATGGGACAAATAGTTAACCTATAGGTTTTACACTCAAGACAAAAGATTCTGAGAAATGGGGTCAAAGAGTTTTTGTCTAAACTTACAATTAGGAAATCAGATACTTTAAATAACAACTAATTGTTAATGTTTGATACCAGTACAGGGAATGCATAAACTAACTTTTAAATACTTCTTTATTTGCTAGCGGCACATTCACATCATTCAGAGGCATTATATATAATGGCCTGAACAGTACAGAAACCATAGTATGAAAAAAGATTCTCAAAAGTAACGGGTACCATTATATAAAGGGGAAGTGCAATTAAAATTGGTATTTGATTGAGAATATAAATAAAAGTTTGGAATTCAACAAAGTAGAACTTAGCCGTCCATAAACACTGGTTTTGATACCATGCTTAAGGTCAAAAAGTTCTAACCTAGCACTAGACATGGCTTCGCTTACTCTTAACACAGTGCTCAAATCCAACGTAAAACCAAGTATCATGATCCTATCTCACAATTCATGAGGGGTTTGATTAAACAGAGAGTATATCTTTATGTTCTCTAAATAATGAGTGGCTAACTTTTGAATTCCTTTTGTAGTGTTAAGAATACAATCCTCTAAGTCCTTAATTAAAACAATGTGATTGGCCACATTGATAGAAATTTTATCTTGTTTATCCTCAATAGAATTTAATCATTTTTCCAGATTCAGTTAGGTCAGCATCCTTCAATGTTCCAAAAACAGTCTTCACAAGATGGCTGTTATATTGGGCCACTGGCAGTTAGAACAGCGAAACTGTATCAATAAGAGCGCAAACAGATGATTGGTTGAACATATGTGAAACATTTTGTAGTGTGCTGTTTAGGTTTCGTCAAAACGTCCTTGGGCCCTGAGCAGCATTCAACTCAGGCTTCATTATCACTTAAAGGTTTATATAAATTCTGTTCTGCAAATTATTTCTTGTTAGAACCTTGCTGTTCTAAAAACCTTTGATTTAGATCAAAACATTTTACTTAACGCAGATCACCTTTGCCTGCCATAACGTTAGCTTCCATTATTCAATTAGGAGTTAAGCATCAAGCTGTATTTCAAAAACAAACAAATAAATACGCAAAATTTGTCAGTACCATAGGTATACATATTTTTAAACACCTTAGGCCACGTTTAACTATTTTAACATGGTAAAAGCTCTCACATGGTCCTATTATTGAAATATTAGAATTAACTGCACGTCTCACCAAAGGGTATGGGTGGAACGAATGTCCTTGGATTTCCCCAGCCTGATTAAGGCCAGGTTTATATTCCCAGTCTGCATTAAGGCCGGAATATCTGAGATGTATTCCAGGTCGGCCGACTTCCAGGGAGATTTATGTATTAAGGCCGGACTAAAAGGAACATCCTAGGTTCGAGACCATTAAACAGGGTGGAGATTAACTTCTTGGCATACAGTGGCCCTGGTAGGAGACCAACTATTTTGACTACACAACTCCATCTTCACCTGAGCCAGAACCAACCACCTCTTCTTGCTCCACCCTGCAAGCACCAATCACCATTCCCACGTGCCAAGTGCACACAGCAGCAGGGGGAGTCATCAAGTCATCACTATTCGCCTAACACCCAAGGAAACAAGTCACCGTAAAATAGTGTGTCCCCCCTGATTTTGTTCCAATTTGATGGACACCTTATAGGGGAAGACAAAAATCAGACCCCCAGCGATTCTGCATAGGATCAGAATCTCACCTCTTAAAATCATTTACTTTATACTGACAGCTGGCATCACGCATCTTGACGACCTACAAGATAAGCAGGGTCAAACTTCCCGGATGGGAGGCGTATTTGATTACACTGCCCCGGGGTTCAATTCCCCTCCTACCCAGGTCAGGTAACTCAGTCAAAAGGACGTAAAGCCAAACCTCCCAGTGTGGGAAGATCCCCAACCCAGCTAGGTAACAAAAACTTTGTGCCCCATTGAAATTTCTGGTTAATCCGGAACTTCCAACCACCAGGAATGGAGTCAGCGTCCCAAACCTTTAGATTAATTGATATTGATCGAAAAAGTGTAACAGGGATCAGCATCAAGCTTTTAACTGGTACTCTTTCCCAGCTACACAATCACTACCAAGACACATTATTGTATACTATCCTGCGTATTTTCAGGACAGAAATCTTCCAATACATCATATTTTTTACCTGCTGACAGAAAAAATGCTACCAGTGAAGTACAATTAAATAACATTGAATCAGACCGAGCAGGGCAAACATTATCCTCAGCCCATCTATATTTGCGTGATAC